>JAZGVS010000250.1:0-17214 GCA_037356235.1 Bacterosira constricta
CATCGAAGTGTATGCGTTTCAAATCGACATCCACACTCTTGCTGACAAATACTCTGTTTTCCAGTCTCTTCACGATATGCAAGTAAAGGACAAGAGATTTTGTGTGTGGAGTGTCCAAAGAATTAATAATCAAGAATCCTCTGACGAAGCTGAAGATTCTTCAACAACATCTTCTGATTCATATCCTCCTGGGTTGTCTCAAACATAAATTCTACCCGTTGTAACAGAAATAACGATTGAAACGCAACCAAATCATGTCTGAATTTATTTGCGTCCTGTGTAAAAAAATAATTTCCAGACCACATGAAACTTGGAAGCTACACTGCTAGATGTACTGTGTTAGCAACACAACCACGTAAGAAGAAGAAGACCTCGAGTAAGCATCCACGCTCCAAAACTGTTCAATATACACACAGCACATCACAACACCAAAGAGTACGAAAAAATTCTCCAAGACAAACACGAAGCCATGCAATATCCTATTCAACCACTTGCTCGTGGAATCCCATCTCCTGAAAAAAAGCGACATCGCTGAAGGCGACCAACAATGATGCCGATGCCGTGTTCTCTTCCGATGGTGGTGCTGATAGTTTTGACATTGACGATGATGAAATTTTGGTCTATGCCGAAGCCCTTCTGGAGACTTTGAATGATGTGTACGACGAAGATGATGTTGATAACAATGATATCATTGACCAAGAAGAAGATGACCAATGGGAAGATATTGATGATGATGATGATGACGACGATGACTGTGCATTCTTTGACATAGAAAGTCCTCAATCAAACGAGAAAGTCCATGCCGAGGACAAATGGTCTGGCTTCTTGGTTGGGGATGGAGTTTGTGACAGTGGTTCATCTGAATGGTCTCAGTCATTCAAGTACAAGGATAATTTGCCTCCCTACTACATTGCTTTATCAAGCCTATTACAGCCTATTACACATCCTCTCTCAGCATAAGGGTAACGATCTCAAAATGTTTGATAGGATAGTAGAGTGGGTTGGTCACTTCTCCGACAAGTATCCTGATATCTGGAGCACACGATCTAGATATAAGAATCACACAAGGAAAGCTTTACTACCCTTCCTTGCCGGATTCTTCGACACAAAGCACCTGTTTCCAGAACCAACCAATGTGAAATGTTCTCACAAGAAGTTAGTGACAGTTCCAACCTTTGACTTTGAACGCCAATTACTCTCTGTTCTAAACAATAAGGAGATCATGAAAGACTCCAACTTATTCGAGGGAAACTTTGATAAAGAAACACTTCGTCCGACCAAAACATACAATGAACTAGGACCCCATGACATCATTGACAATATTCACACAGGATACCTGTACAACAAGATTGCTCTTGTGGTTGTGTGGGTCAATTAACAATGAAGAGGGTACAAACCAAGAAAGGTGGACATGTGATGCCATGTTCTTTCAAAATTGCTATTGTAGTTGCAGGAGGAGACTTCTTATAGGTAAGTTGATACTTAGTGATTGTTGACGGCGCGAAATCGAGCGTTGTTGGGTAACGTCTAACGATGTCATGCAAAAATACGAGTGGTAATAAAATATTGGTACTACTTCGTACGATTTGATAATTTAATACAACTACACACGAGGTCCAGCGACTACAAGAGTTCTGATAAAATACGGTATTTTTACAATACTCGTAGATAAATAACGCAATTGGGCATGAAAGTTAATGCCGCTGAGCAATAAAAAACTCCGAAAGCGGCGCAAACCCTGTTTCAGATGGACATCCACCCATGGCATCAAATACCATACAGCACATAGGTAGGTATGATGTACCCACCCAAATTCGGGGAGGGTTTCTAGGGCAGCCCAATGAAACCATCCGAACAAAAGACTTTGGGGGGTCTGTAGGTGCCTGGTAGAGACCCGACAACAAAGCAACACTTTGCGATCGGGAGCCTCCGTATTTTCAATATTTCTTGATATCTTATACTAATTCCTATGTGAGATTTTTATTTACTAGTGCTGGCATTCCATGAGCACGGTTATTTCTCATTTCCAGACTCAATACAGAGACATGAACACTAGCAATCTTGGACATGATGGTTGTTTTACTGATACATAGCTATCCTAGGTACGTATGAATAGTACCTAGGTATCCTAAAGCCGCGATGCATACATACCTACTGCGTACAACACTTTGGTATCCTCTGGCGTTTGATTTGGACGGAGTGAAATTGCATCGTTGTTTAAAATAGCGTGGTTTGAGTAATTGATATGAATTAAGTTAGTGTTGGCAATTCTATTATAAAATTGTTACATGAATCCATCAATGTTTGTTGCGTTCTTCATCAGGCTGTTTGGCTGTTGATGATGGTGCTTGGTTGATTCGGCGGCTGTTGTTTGATTCGGCTGTTGATTGATTTGGCTGTTTGACTCTTGATTCGGCTGTTGATTGATTCAGCTGCTCAGCGGCTGTTGTTTGATTTGGTTGTTGGTTGATTCAGCTGATTGGCGGCTGTTGATTGGTTTGGCTGTTTGGCTGTTGATTCGGCTGTTGATTCGGCTGTTGATTGGTTTAGCTGTTTGGCTGTTGGTTCGGCGGCTTGGTTGATTCATTGGCGGTTGTTTGATTTGCCGGCTGTTGTTTGATTTGGCTGTTGTTTGATTCGGCTGTTGATTGATTCGGTTGTTTGGCTGGTGATTGATTCAGCTGATGATTTGGCTGTCGATTGATTTGGCTGCTCGGCGGCTGTTGATTCGGCAGCTGTTTATTGATTTGGCTGTTGTTTGATTTGGCTATTGATTGATTGGGCTGTTGATTAATTCAACTGTGGATTCGTTGGGTGCTTGGCAGCTTGGTTGAATAGGCGGCTTGGTGATTCGGCGGCTATTGATTGATTCGGCATTGATTGATTTGGCTGTTTGGCCGTTGATTGATTTGGCTGTTCAGCTGTTGATGATGCAGCTTGGTTGATTTGTTGGCTCAGGACGCATCCTGGCAATGGTTACGTATATCTCTTCCGTTTCCGTACGTACATATCGTGCATGTTGTTGGTCTGCCCCTGGTCGGGGTGTGATGTACCTGCCACGGGAATAAAGTAGTACCTGTAGATGGTACGAACCCCCTATCTATCTACCTTACTTTAGTTACTATCCCCATCAACGACTTGATGAGTACTATGTCTATGTGTACCCCTTCGACCATTGTGTTACAGTAAAGAGGTAGAGCCACATTGTGTCATCAGCGGCATTTGCTGTGCACTTTCTGTGTGTGGGTGATTGCCAACTTCAACTCATATTGCTAATCATAAATGTCGAAGCTCGAACCGCGAGCTGACCACTCTCAAAATCTCGCGAAGACAAAATCAAACTTTCCGGCACCATGAAATCCACTCTTTGTAGCCCAACCACTTTTCAAAACCATTGATGGCATAGCCATTATTATTGCCTATTTGATGCTTCTAACCCCTGGAATTGCATTGGATCTGAGCCGGACTGAGCACTGGAGCGGGTCAGCAATCAGCAATCAGATGAAACCATGACATTGCCTCTCAAACCGCAAAATGTCCACAGTCACAACCACAACAATGGATCTCCGTGGCCAAACCCATCCCTACCCCCCTTCCGTCACTACCGCCCATGCCACAAGCAGGCTAGCAACAGCTCTCCCCCCCAATGACAACGCACCAGCGACATATATTGATGATCTCGATCCCACCGTGCTATTCTGCAATCACTACGATGCTCATGGTGGTAACATTTTCTCACTAACTCCTGAATTTATCAGAAATTACAATCCAGTTGATAATTCTTTGAAGCGCTCACTGCCCTCTATTCAGCCCCTGACAATGTCATCTTCTCCGTGGAAGTATCCAGCCGTGACTGCTAACCGTTCCACTCCTTGACAAGCAGCAATTGCTGGCATCATTGCTGTAGCCGTAGTTGTTGATCCAAATGCTGCTGGTGCCGATGCCCTACTAACACCACTGCCATGCGTTGTTTGGCAATTGCCAGTGTCTATTTTCAAACTGATGTTATCCCCGGCCGCTCCAAAAACAAATCAAACAGGTAGTAGGAGCGGTGGCGCTACCATGATAGGACATGTTCCCAACAATGAGTTTGTTCAGTTTGCTAGGGAAGAGGACTTCAAAAAAATCAAACGTATGGTGAGGGCACAATTGAGAAGACTTTGAGGAAGTACCGGACATGGTTGACATATCGCTTTGAACGTCCGACTCGTGGATTCAACAATAATCTTGAGTTAGAAGAAGATGAGGGCCCAATTTTACGTTCCGCCTCGCAGGAAATAGACAACTGGATTGTTGATCAAGACCTTGCACTCTTGATCTACCTTGGTCTCCTTGGCATTGATGAAGCTTCTTCTAAGGAGTTTGGTGCCATAACCCTTGACCTACTATTGAGAGCTGGAGTGTTAGAGTTTGATGACAATGGTGGATGGGTGTTGGCTGATAATTGGGAGGAACAATGCATTTATTTGTATGGTGATGATAAGACGGTGGAGAATATGGAAAAGTTTGTGTGAGACATGCAGGACCGCAGGATCTCCTACAATGTTGCCAACTTGCAGTCAGAGATGTTTCTGAATACCCTGACATATGTTGTCGAGTTGCCAGGTGACTGGCACACAGGCTTGAATACACTGCACTCTATCTTCAGCCTCTACATTATCCTTGTTGGGTTCTTGGATCAATTCCACTCTCTCCTGCTGTACTGGAAGCATATCAGCAACAACGTTTTTGGATGCTAATATCAAACACAGACTTTGGTTACATTTGTACACAATGAGTTGATGTATTTCTTTGTCCACCAGTTTGTTTCTGAGAGACCATGCAGCACAGAGGATGAAAAGTTGACAAACACTGAGTTCGTTAGCAAAGTGATGTGCCAATTTTTTGGAGATGTCATATGACTTCCTCGAGTTTGTAAAGGCGTATTGTATTGGTGATACTGTGTCTATTGAGTTTGGCTACCAGAAGCATGCAACAGCACCAGTATGACAGGTGGTTGGTCAGTATAAGTTTAGGTTTAGGTCTAGGTTTAGATTTTTGGTTCTTTTTTGTCTGTGAGTGGGTTCCACAAATCTGCTCAAAAGATTAGTACCCACTGGGGCTTCACCACACTCGCTCCAGAAACAACCGATTGCTATGGGTAACCACCTGAAGTCTCCACCCACTCATTGCTCATTCCATGAAGCCTCTTGTCTCACTTTTGTCATGTTGTTCTACTATCACTTAAATTTGGGGCCAAGAGGGCAGCCCAACGAAACTGCCCAAACAAGAGACATTGCTTTCACTCGATTTTACAGTACTTTTATTTACACACACTTCTGCTCGCTTTTGCCATGTATTGTTCTACTGTTGTCACTTGACAGTTGGCAATGGCCAAGCCATCTTATGCACTTCCTAGCAGCACTCCATCGCCGGAAAACAGCACTGAATGCTCTTCAACACTATTGTGCTGATGACTGTGGCAGCTAGCTGCAGCTTTGTGAGTGACGGTGGCAACGTTGCATGGCAGTTTAGCCATTCTGTGGATTAGACTACTGGCAGCTCTGAAAGACCAGAGAATGCAGCAGCATCTATTGTTGATCAAAGAATAGACAGGCGAATGAGACGATTATCTTTTGTAATGTGGAATGTGTTTGCTACTTCATGACTTTGTTCTTGATAATGTTAGAAAGTGAGATACATGACTGAAAACATCTCTATAACTTGAACTTGATTGAAAACAAAAGAAAAAACATATAATGCTGATCAATAAGTTATTCTAGTATATTAAGCATATAAAGACATGCAATGATTGATAACACATGGCCGATATAATCTGAGTTGCGAAGGTGGTGAGTATTGTATTTCTAGTATCTTTCCAATGCCTCAAAAAGCCATGACATATATGTTATGCCATACTTGTTTTGTTGTGTTGTTGATGCAATCGCCATTCCAAGCCATCATTGCTGTAAAATCATGCCTTGGGGTATAGCATATGGCAAATACATAGAGTCAGTACACTCATGGCACGGCAGATTTGCTCTTGTATCATTTTGCATTACTGCTCCATGAGTGTGTTGTCTTTGTCACACTTTTTGTTGTCGTTACACCATGCCCATGGCACAGCGTCTCTCAACTCTTTCAAAAATATATTAGAATCAGCCTACTCCGGTTAGACATTGGTTACATCGATGGATCAGAAATCCTTTCGCGATCGTCAATGGCGTTTTCTCTACGCTTCGCTTTGCAGCGTGGTGTTGTATCTATTATGTTGGCAACATTGTTGTGGTATTGGCATCTCTGTTCATTTGTTGTTGTTATGTGCTGTGTTTGTCATTTGATGCACAGTTCCTATCTTTGGACGAATCATATTTTTTTCACGGATTGCTTGTCGTATCATTTAATTCATTGGCGCTTCGTTCATTATACATTCCAAGATGATGGTGATTGCTGGCGTTTTCTGCAGCGCCGCGGAGCTACCAAAGCGTTGGAATTGGTAGATGGTGATAGAGGCGAGATATATGCAGCATTTTTCTGGTACTCTTAGAATTAAAGTAGTATGCTCAGATCGTTGTTGATTGACTGTTGCTTTATTTCACTGGGTAATGTGTTGAACGGTAGCATGGTACAATAGCATTGTCAGATGACCAAAGACTGAAGTCATATTGAAGTAGTCAGACACCAGTACAACATTCAGAAGACAGGCATTGAGTGAAGATGATGAGAAGCCACGGCAATAACTATTTGAAGAAGCTACGCGATTGATATAGATTGCCATTATGCAGTTGGTAGCTCGTTCCTAACGAAGGATGCCATTGCGATGTTATTGCGCAGCTGTAATACCGTATTGAGTAGCAAGTTTGAGCGTGTCTCCAGTTACGATGGTTGGGATGTGATCACGTGGCTATCATTTTACTATTGTCAGTAGTGGTGGGACTGTTGTCTG
The DNA here is from genome assembly GCA_037356235.1 of Bacterosira constricta. Taxonomy (NCBI): domain Eukaryota; phylum Bacillariophyta; class Thalassiosirophyceae; order Thalassiosirales; family Thalassiosiraceae; genus Bacterosira; species Bacterosira constricta. The sequence goes on from JAZGVS010000250.1 coordinate 6,926, forward strand.
GCTACAGAAGCAAGAAGAATATACATGCAGCAACTATTCCGAGTCTTGAACGAGAATTGATCTATCAGGGAGCAAGATCAAGATCAAGAACAGGGTACTCTTGATATCAGGGAGCAAGATCAAGAACAGGGGTACTGTAAATCTCGGGGAACAAGATCAAAGCAAGGTGTGCAAGATTAAGTTTTACTCGGAACTGGATGAAGCAGAACACACCCACTTTGGTTGAATCATCTATCTTCCCATAATTTCTGTTTGAGCACATTTGCAATACGAAAATCACCACCCACCTACCACAAACAGTTATCATTGTCAAACAACATCATGAACATTCATTTCCCGCAGCGTCTACTGCCACTTTTCCTTGCCTTCTTCTCCAAGAATGTGGCACATGCAGCGCTCAGCCAATCAGACGAGGCGAACCATCTAGGTGAGTGCGATTGGTATTGCGAGAGGCTCTCTCAAATGCTTTCTAATGTTGTAATATAACGAATGAATATGTATACATTCTCAACGCTCTCTCGAATACCCTTTTCTCTTTTTCCAATCCAACAATAGCGAATGTCGATTCCATGCAAGCCGCCTCCTACGCCGTCAACCAAGTTACATACTGTGGTTGTGATTCATGCGATCAACAAGTATGGGATACCATGGCTGGTAGCTACAGCTGTGGGTCGAGGATCACATGGTTACAAAATGCCCAAGGATACAGTGAGGCAGGTGCTTGTGAGAAAGTCAGTGAAGAGTACTTTGGTCTCTGTGGACCCTTTTGTGATCCTACTTCATGCGCGACACAACCACCCAGTACTCCTCCATCAAAGAGGCCAACACTTGCCACCTCAGATATCATCGTCACGCTCAAAGATAATGGTAATAACAAAGCCATGAACTCAATCAACTCAGACATTAATGAGCCTATTGAGCCTGTCGATCCAAATGTCAGTTCCAAGGATTCGATGAAGTCTGAAACGCGTGCACTCCGGATTGAAATGATGGTCGAAGAAATGACAACCAATTTGATCGAATCCGAAAAAGAAGTCCAAGAATTTCTCAACGCAAAAGATCCCTCCACGGGCCGTCGCTTGCAGTCTCACAAGAGTACTAAAAGCTTTTTCATCTCCAATATGATCTACATTCAAGGTGCCGATGATAAATTGATTGAGGATTTGAAAAAACTCGATTCCGTTGAGTCTGTCCAGTCTGACATGTTAGAATTTGATCTTGAAATACCGACGAATACTTCCAGTATTTCCAGTAATGAAGAAAGCACGCTAGCTACACAGACAACCTGGGGCGTTGGTAAATTGGAGGCTGCCAGTCTCTGGAGCCAAGGCCTTGATGGAGAAGGTATCGTCGTAGGCGGCATTGACACAGGCGTACGCGGGTCCCATGTCCTTCTCCGTAATAACTTTCGTGGCGATTACGGATGGTTTGATCCATACAGTGGTACATCGACCCCAAATGATACTCACGGACATGGCACTCATACCATGGGAACGGTTGCTGGCTCGAATGGTTTTGGTGTTGCACCAGGTGCTAAATGGATGCACTGCAAGGGATTAGGGGCAAGTGACGGAAGCGGCACTCGAAGCGGCTTGTTGGCCTGTGCACAATTCATGCTGTGTCCGACCGATCCACAAGGAAGAAATAGAGATTGCAGTAAAGCACCCAGTGTGATCAATAACTCTTGGGGAAGTGATGCACAGGGTGACCTGTGGTTCAAATCTGCAGTGGATGCATGGCTAGCGGCGGGGATTATTCCGGTTTTTTCTCAAGGAAACAATGGAGAACTGGGCTGTGGCAGTGCCAATTCGCCAGGTGACCTTCCCAATGTGATCGGTGTTGGGAATACCAGAGAAGGCGACACAATCTCTCCTAAATCAAGTCTTGGACCTAGCGTGACAGGACTGATGAAGCCAGATATTTCAGCACCTGGGACGTTGGTCCAATCTGCCTGGTCCACTGGGGATCGTTCTACGGCTACCATTAGTGGTACCAGTATGGCTGCCCCTCACGTCACTGGTCTGATTGCGATTATGTTACAAAAGTATGAGGGTCTCACTATGGCAAATGTGCGATTGTATTTACAAAATCATGCGGATCAAACCGTTAATTTTGAACGCAAGACCTGTGGAACACAAAGTTTCCCCAACAATCGATTTGGGTATGGAATCATTCAAAAAGATATGGTGGATGCGATTCCGCTTAAGCAAAAGAATGTCGGCGGCGCTGACTACTGCAATTGGTGAGTAGTGATTGAAGTTTTTGTCCTGCCCCTGGTGTTTGAATAACATCTCATGTAGTACCTTGTTCAACATTTCTCTACTCACAGGGGTCCTGCGGGCACCGGCGCCAGCTCCACCTGCGACGGCCAGGTAGGTGGCGGTGATTGGTGCAATGCAGGTCAAGGCAACTGCGAGGCTGGTTGTGGTGGACGATGGTGTACTAACGGCGGTGGCGGTGGCGGAGGTGGAGGTGGAGGCGCATCCAATTGTGGTTGTGCTTCATGCACTGATTCCGTTCTAGGGAGGGATGCAGATGGTTATACTGCCGGAGGCCGCATTGACTGGGTGCAGGCAAATCTGGGAAGGTCCGAAAACGAAGCTTGCAGTCTTGGTAAGATTTTTATTCTTTTCTTACTAATAAGTTCCCTCTTATAGTCATTGATGTTGCAGCTCGTGTTCTCACCTTAACGCTTCATCATGATGCCATCTCTCTTACTTCAGTTTGTGGCAACGAATTCCCTGGCATCTGTGGTGAATGCAATCCTGGCCAATGCAGTTAGTGACAGTCCTACACCTCCACCTCGGTAGGAGCTGGTAATGTCTCAATCATAATTATGGCTGATTCGGGACATTTAAGACAATGTGGCAATGTTAGTGTTAAGTTTCAACCAGCGAAATGCTGGTGGCGTATGAAAAAGAAAAAAAATCCCTTGTCTAGGAAATATAAGATTAGCGAATGAATGAAGAAAAGGCTACTGTGTTTTTTTCTAAGTAGGTAGATGTCAACATCCTGCCCCACTTGATAATGAGAATCATACTGAATAAAAGGCAATGCTGGTGTGGTCACAACACTCAGCATCCTAAAAATATCTGTAGAGAGCATATTGGCTCAATCTCTGGCCACTAAAAGGGGCATCAGTGTGCCGCTCTCCGCAATCACTGCTGGGTTCGCTCTGCAAAAGAAGATGACCATGATGTCTCTAATAAAGCAGGTATTTTGATTTTTTCTATATTATGACAGCTAAGATGTAGAGTCCATGAATATGTTGCCCACTTGCAGATGGCCAAGGGTGATATCAATGTCGCAAAGGGACAATTTAAATGCAATTTTGCATGAAGAGAGTTGGAATGATGGGAGATTCTAAAACATAACAAGCAGATTCTATGGGACTTGTAAAATCTCTGATGGCGTCCATCTGCCTGGATGTCCCTTCTCCATGGAACAAGGCATTGGCTGAGACCACGCTGGTCTCTTTTTGGGTGTACCTCTCGTGGGTACTGGATGTGGGACAGCCAGGTGAACTTCGGAGGAGCTTTGTCTCACTCGTTTTTTTTGATCAAGTTAGTTGATTGGCAAAGTGCTATTGTTGGTGGATGGCAATAGATAGAGAAATGGGCGTACAGTTGAGACCCCAAACAGTCATTACTTCTACAGTGCAATTCTTATTGTGTGAATCTAAAGTAAAAAAACACTTCAGTTGACAACACAATGAACATTTATTTCAACAAACTCTGTAAGTACCTCCAAACCAATTATTGTGTGGCCATACAATACACACGTTTTTCACCAGTTTACTTCTGGTTGCTGTTACCCCACAACTGTGTCTTCACTCTTGCCTCACCTATTCTTACTACCACGATCGCTCCTGGTACTCAAAAGTCGCACCAGCTTGGAAACAGCCTTATATTTCTTTTTTGGTTCAATAACAACAGTTGGGGTATCATGGTTGGCAACATTATTGTTGACATCACAATCATTGCTGACATCACAATCATTGCTGTCATTTGCTCCTTCGTGTAGCAATTCACCATCTGCTGCAGAAGATAATCCACCACTGCTCTTCTGCCCTTCGGAAGCTGTTATATGATTGGACATGAAGTCCTCAAAGGACGAGGAGGAGGAATAATCGTGGCTTGGTTGTCCGAATCCAATAATCAAACTTTGATCCTGTGTCAGCGGATCTGCCATCATTACCGAAGCACTCTCCTCTCCCTTCTCCTCCTGCTTCTTTTTTCTTTTTCGAGCTGACAAAGTGCTGCAGACAATTCGCTCGGGAGGTCATCAATCTTCTTCGTGCATTCATTGTTATCATTTGTAAGCTGAAGACATTCAGCTCTGAACGCCTCATTCTCCTTCAACTCATCGGCCTTTTCCCTGTCTTGCGTATCATCCTCTAGCTGCTGACGTGCTTCACTCAAATCCTTTGAAAGCTCAACCATTCTCTGACGACATGTGTTCAATTCCTCCCTCAAACAACCTACTTCAAATGTTACTCTTTCGTTCTCATCTTTCAACCCATCACATTTCTCTTCGTGCAATGTAGAGTCATCTAACTGCCGATATGCTTCACTCAACTCCTTTGAAAGACCTTTGATTTTTTGCATGCACTCATTCAATTTTTTTGACAAGCGAAGCTTTTCAGCTCTGAACCTGTAATTTTCTTCTTTCAGTACACTCGCCCCCTCGTAACAGTGGTGGCAGGTACTGCAGATAATAATTCACCCTTTTTCTCCCTGAGATAAGATTCAATTGACGAAGCAAAGATGATGGCTTCACAATTTCTTGCGTTGGCATCACAGCTTGGCCATCTTTACTGATGCGGGGAACAAGGCTGCCTCCAACGCTAACATCCGTCACCTCCGAATCAGTCTTGGTTGCGGCATCCGACGTTATATTGGTCAAGTCATATCTAATTTCCTTTCCCTTCTCAAGTTGCTGCAACAAATTGGCCTTTTCACTCTTCAATTTCGATAATTCCAGCGAACAGTGCTGGGATTCTTCCATCGCAGTATCTCGCTCACAGATCAAGCTTGACACATCCGCCTTTGCTGCATTTATGACTCCTGGCACAAACCATCATCAAGAACAATATTATCATTACCCTCATTTTATCATCATCATCACTATTGTCGTCATCATCATCATCCGTCAATGATTCAACCTCCGCAGACCCAACACTAATGGAAGTATCAAACTCCAAATCTTCCAACCCTTCAAACTCTACTCCACCATTCTCATTTTCACACATTTCATCTACTAGACAGTCCATCTGAAAATCCAGTTCTTCATTCTCTGCTTCCAATATTGCCACCTTGTGGATCAAGATGTCATTTTCCTCCGTGAGGCGTCCAACCTGTTGGGTATACTTCTGAACAGCCTCTTGCCCCTCCTTCTTGACCTTCGCCAGTCGTTCACGTAGCATATCCTCCCGTTCATTCGCGCACACTCCATCGGAAGTGAGCTGTTCCAATGCTTTATGTGCGCTTTCCAAATCCTCATTCGCTTTCATCCTCCGAACCTCTTCCTGTACCGTCCGTTGTTCCAACTCTTCGGCCAAAGCCTCGTTCTGCACCTTGACCTTCCGAAACTTCTTGTGAATCATGACCTCGCATTCAATGGCACACACTCCATCCGATGCAAGCTCCTCCAACTTCTGGTGCGCTTCCTCCAATTCCTCATTCGCCTTCATCCGCGCAACCTCCTTCAGCACCTTATACACCTCTGTCTGCTGTTCAAACTTGGTAGCCAGATCCTCCTTCTCCCCCTTGACCTTGACCAATTTCTCACGCAACACCTCCAACTGCTCCACCATTCGCTGTGCATTCTCCAGCTCTTCATTATCCCTCATGGTCTGTTGTTCCAATGCCATGTGCAGTGCATTCTTGGCTCTTTGAAGTTGAGATAGTAATTCTGCTTGTTGGGTGTGGTGCTCGCACTCTTTTGTCAATGCATTCTTCTCATTAGTGACGTTTGTGAGTTGCACTGTCGTTGCTTCGAGTTGGGAGTGTAGCATCTCCTTGGCCTTCTTGATGTTGGTGACTTCCTCATGCATCATTTCCGAATGTTCATTGGCGCAGACTACATCGGATGACAATTGTTCTAATTGCTGGTTGGCATGTTCCAATTCTTCATTTTGTTGCATCCATTGAAGGTACAGTGTCTTGTCGTTTTTATCGTTGGCTAGGAGTAATGCATCTTCCTTCTCATTGGTCATCAGGATGAGCTGCTCTTGATACATCTCTGCTTGCTGAATCTTTTGCTCTAGTTCCGTGTGCAATATTGCCTTCTCCTCCTTGACTTGATCAAGCTCTTCGTGCATCATTTTAGAATGATGGTTGGCACACACTGTATCGGCAGACAATTGCTCTGACTTACGAAGAGCATTCTCCAATTCTTCTTTTAGCTTCATCCGTAGAACTTCGTTTTCCTCCAGATCTTCTTGAATAGCAGTTTGATGTTGCTGCTGATGTACTTGCATGTTGGATAGAGGATTGACTTGACCATTGGTGCGCTGGCTGCTGGATTGGTTGTGTGATTGTTTGTCATTGATCTTGTTGGTAGTACTGTCACTACTGGTATTGTTGCCATCTTGATCTTGATCGCCATTGGCTTGTCCATCATGACCATGATTATTATCATCATTACTCTCACTTCCAGCTCCACTGTTATCAGTATTACCGCCACCGCTACTGCCCCCACCGCTACCACTGCCATTATCCTTGTCATCCCCATCCCTTCCATTCTTATCAACCACAGTTGAATCATCTCCCTTTTCCTTCTTACTCTTACTCTTCCTATCATCATTCTTCTTCTTAAACCTACCAAGCTGCTCATTCAATTCATCCTGACTCAACACAAACTGATGATGATTCCCGCCAAACTTGGTGAATACCGTAGCCCTCACCGAACGTGCAATCTGCGTTCGTTTTTTATAGGTGAATACTTTTCGGTAATAGTGTTTGAGTATTCCGTAGAGTGCGATGATGGCGAGGAGGGGGATGAGTGGTATGGATGGTTGATTGTTCGAGTCGAGGGAGAAGAGGTCGTAGAATGATGACCATGATGTATCTGCAATGTTATTGTTGGGGAGAGAAGGGATTGTTGTTTCGTCTACCGTGATGACTTCTTCGCGAGTTACGACAACTTGAGGAGCATCCTGATTATGATTATCCTTTGGCTTCATCAAATCTTGTTCGAGATTTTCACTTGATTTCTCGAAAGCAGCACTTGAACTAATTTCCCCTGCAACTGCCACAACGGCCTCGTTGGCACTCGAGCCAACAGCTCCATTGACATCAACAGAGGAATCAATATCCTCTATGGAAGACGGAAATGTCGAAGCCGAAGGAGGCAAATGAATACCTCGCCATTCCTTGCGCCAGCTTTCTTCTTGCAATTGTTGGAGCTGTCGCATCATGCCACTGCTGCTGCCCCTGCCATTGGTGATTGAGTTGGAGACGAGCAGCGTTTTCTTCGAACTGTCGGTCGACTTGTTGTCATTCCCTGCTTGATGTGTGTTGCTGAGAGTGGGAGGAGGATAGCGTGGCTTTGCAGAAGATGGCGATGGCGAACTTTTCATGGTAAATGACGATGTCGCCGATGACGAGATGGAAGTGGCATCCTCCTCGTTCTTGATTGCCGTCGTCATTCCCTGATGTATCGCTGGATCCTTCATTGTAATATATTGATGTTGATGCGCGACGCACGACAATATGAAATTATTTTACAATGCGGCGCAGTTATATAATATCGTGCCAAGTGTGAACGTTATTGATCTACTGGGCAAGAGAGCGAGGGCGTATGGTAACGTTGGTCGGGGCGGGAAAGGTCAGGAGACGGCAATGATCATGGTGCGGTGTGGTTATGGTTGATGGGTGTTAGATATTATGGTTGATGTTGATGGGTCTGTGATGGGTTATGTTTTGATGGTGATGGGTCAGGGGTTAATAGGTTGATAGGTTTGATGGATCTTTTTGTTGCAGACGATGAGCGATGAGTTAGCGGGAAGTGGCGGGAAGATGAAAGTGTCACTCTTGCATATTGTAATATACCCAGGAATATACAAGTTCCTATGTACAATTAGATCAAACGCCAGCCAGACAACGATCCAAGAAGAGAAGATCCAAAATCCATAGGTCTGCAACACCGAAGAGCGAAGAAGCTTTGATCACATGATTATTTATATTTCTGTTCACGATGACGATGACATTGCCATTACCTGCCAGATTACGATATTGTACTCACGAAGCAAGCAGCCAAAACAAACTACCTTCATGAATCTCTCACGTCACACCATCTCTATGGCACAGCATCCAGACCCTTCAACATCAACCATTTATGAATCATCCAGCCCTAGTACCCTAGGACTAGGACGTACAACGAAACACGCAATATGGCTGTATCTCCAAAATCATTCGTTCACAATTGATCCCTTCCTCCTCCTCCACATGCTGCCGCCAGCCACAGCCTCCAATTCATCAATTTTGCCAATCGGGTCAACTCCAGAGGGGTCCAGCTTCCCGAAAACGCCATCAAAATCCACCTCCAGAAGCACCACACTCAAAAAAACACTAACTGAAAATCAATGAATTAACCACTCCTGGCATATCGTAATTCAAAACTGCAACCATTAACCCCCAATACAACCATCACCATCAATGCAACAAAACGAAACGCTACAAACAACACAGCCCTCGTGAAATTTGAATTTTGAGAAGGATAAAAACAAAGAAAATGAAGCCACCAAAATATTGCGAATTGGCATACCCGCATCCGAATGAGAATGACACGAACAATAACAATACAATAAACAAACTCGTTCTTTGGACTCGTGGCAATACACATGACAGTCTCATCCGGCGTTGCCTCTTTCGTGATCCAACAGAATGTGGAAGTTTGCATTCTTACTGCAACAATGATCATGTGGGATTGGTACTATGGCGAGAGGATAACGATACAGTATAACAGTGATATCTTCAGCCATCATCCGACAGCAACAGCAAGCTGCCATCGGCACCCATCGTCATTACTTCTCGTACGTCTGAAGTCTACTTCGTGACCAACACCACAACAGAAAGAGACAGTTTGCATTGGAATATGGGGACTGAAGTGGGATTGGTTGTTGATGATATATTATACTCCAGTCTCAACTTCTATCCTCATACGCCATCCCAACTAATACCAACATTTCCACCATCTCCACCACTGGTGGGATGTTGCAACCTCCATAACAACAACCACACCAGTGGTGGAGATGTTGTTGACGATACGAGAGGTGGCTTGCCACCGGTTGCTAATCATCATCGAATGGAACGGAGTGGCATGAGGAGCATTTGGTGGTGATATCGATATCGAAGAGGACGATGACGGCGGTTAGGGTAATATCTCCACCACCGCTGGTGGAGGAGTCAACATCAAGATCTGATCAAGCAAGATCAAGATCTGATCAAGATCTGATATCAAGCAAGACCAAGATCAAGAATATTTGACACGCGCGTCCCACTGATCCACACTACGATAATAGCATGTAATCCCATTATTATTATTATCATCAGAACTCAGAACCATTCTCCCCTCACAACGATATCTAGCAATAGACAAGATCCAATCAGACGCGAGGTATATCAAATACGAATTAGCCGTATTGCCGTATCGATTACTATTATACTCTTGTCCATCTAGATATAATGGCAATAAGAGTTTTCATTTACACCGGGCAAAAAGAAGTTCCGAAGGATGTGACAATTGTCTATTTTTCCTCCGTTGTCACCCACGTCAGTAAGGGTGCATTTCGTAACTGCTGTGATTTGAGGGAAGTGGTGCTCAATGAAGGGCTGATGACAATTGGAGATTATGCATTTGCTGATTGCACATCATTGGAAAGACTAGCGCTTCCTTCGACTGTCACTAATATTGGTGAAGAAGCGTTTTATAAATGCTCTGGCTTACGGGAAGTGAAACTCAGCAATGGGCTACAGAAGATCGGGAAGGGAGTATTTGCTCTTTGCACAGTATTGAAAAGCATTCATTTTCCCTCCACTGTGACTACTATTGGTTATGGTACATTTAAAGATTGCACAGAATTGAAGGAAGTGGTGCTCAACGAAGGGCTGCAGACGATTGGAGATTATGCATTTTCTGGTTGCACATCATTGGAAAGACTAACGCTTCCTTCGACTGTCACTAATATTGGTCAACAAGCATTTTTTGAATGCTCTGGTTTAAGGGGAGTGAAACTCAGCAATGGGCTACGGAAGATCGGGAAGGGAGCATTTGGTATTTGCACA
>JAZGVS010000251.1:0-17286 GCA_037356235.1 Bacterosira constricta
TAGGTGTAGTAAATAGTGTTATAACTTAGTTTAAACTTAATTTCTAGCAAAACGCCATCAAACCGCCCTCGGCAAGGACCTAATAAAGCAATCCAGGTTGGTGGAACTATTGAATACCATCCTCAATAGTGGCAGCCTTGGTCATGGTTCTGGGCAGGGTGGTACATCGTCATGGTGGGGGAGGTCGTCGAGGTCGTCACCCGTTGTCGTTCTACACGAGTGCCTATTCCTACGTAGGTAAGGTAGATAGGAGTTTTGGGAATAGTCGAGCACGGGCACGCCATAGATAGACTTACCCAGAGTACTGTTCAAGATATTGCATGCCTCCACATCTAATATCTAATTCTAATGTTGCTGGAGATATTATTGCTCCTTCGGATGTTAGATCAGTGCTAAAAATGATACGGTGTATAGTATTTTTATTTCGACAGTCAGACCAATGGAGAAAAGCTGTGTGTATGCCTTCACCAAAACATATGTGTTGAATGTTCCAAGTTCCAAGGTTCATGCCAGCATATCTACCTCTCTGTCAATTAATGAACTAAGGCTTGACAAGCATTGAACATGGTGCCTGAGTATTATGAAGAAAATGAGATGGGGCCTATATATATATGGATTTTTTAACTACCCGTCCCGATCGGCTGAGAAGATATTATATCGTGTGTACTTCACTCGATATTGCTTGTATTGATTCCACGTGGAAGGATAAATGGCGCCAACATACCCACAACCAATATGGACGGTAGGAAGTAGTAACCTGCATGTGTATTGAGATCATCGCTACTCTATCAGCGTAGCCAGCCTACAACAGTGAGCTATGTACTAGCTAGATACTAGTACTAGATGACTGCTTCAGCTTCAGACAATTACTTAGAATTTAGATAGACAAACAACTAGGTAATAAGTAGTAAGATGCGGAAATGTATAAAGATCTAGTTGTATTAGACCATTGCCATGATCATCGTCCGTTTGCTCCAATAGTGGATAGGGGGTGGAGCAACAGCCTCCAAAAATTGATTAGACGGATAACGCACATATGAATGTGATATTAGATCGCCGTTATGCAATACATGCTAGTCTATTAATTAAAAATATAGTACTANGTTAATGTAGTATGCCTGTTTTTGATGGCTTTTTGTCTCCCTGTGCTACCCGTCTTGGACCATTCAATGGCGCATAACAATAATTGTGCATGTAATATGATTGGAGTTGAAATTTTAAAATACACCATGGTTCTCTTCTAGAGGCAGATATCTACAGTACCATAGTGTTTCTCATTTCATGCTCTGAAAATTGATATGATTCTGCCATATGTTTCAGATGATGGAAGGTGTACTGATAGTCACAAGTAGATCAGTAGTAAGTTGACAACACAATATGCAATGAGATCATCTCTTAAAAGAAGGCGTTTATCACTTGTTATGCATATGCAGAGAAATCATGTGGTAACATATTTATCTCAACATAACCCAAATAAATCTGTGAGGACTCAGGAAAGCAAATCCAACGTCGGCAATCCGCGCTCCATCCTAAGAGCCAAAATTTCCCCACGATGCAAATTCAAATGCTTCAAATATGCCTCATGTCGAGCTTTCGCCTCTGTTCTTACCAGTTCCTTAAATGCTGATACTATAGTGTCATCCGTCCTTTTGGAAAAGAAAATCTTCTTTCCTCCTTCTTTGCTACCACCACCAGAAATTATCTGTTCTGTTGTCTCCTCAGGAACAGGAGGGGACGTGCACAATTCGGATATGGGATGAATGTTCATTTCGTCAGGTAGCCCTTGTGGAGGGTATACAAAGTGTGGACCAAAGTTTAATTGTGCTGATCCATCCATGTAACATGATATAGCCGGGTGATATGTACCGGGATTGACGTCGTCAAAGGCCATTCCATTATCTCCCATGGGTTGTCCATTTTTGAAGAAACGAATGTGATTGGTAAGAGCGGATGATTTCCCCGTATCGTTCGTATCTGAGTTCTGAATATTTTCATTGGTGTTTTCCATGCCAATACTTGCACTCCCCAACGAGGTTGAAGCAGTCTTGTTAGAGGTTGTTTCTTTCTTGTTCACCAAACAAATGGCCAATCCCAACACATCACCAGGACCGAAACCATCTCCACCCCATTTATCCTCTCTACGTGATTTATGAATGCGAGATCCCATTATATCTCGAATGGCGTACGAGTGTTCATTGTATCCCACTGGAGCTTGGAGATCGGCACTACGTGTGCTCCATCCAATGCGGATGTGGCCGTTCCTAATTATATTTTTCTTTTGTTCCTTTTGCATTGGCTCCGTGTCTTCTGTTGGGGAGTTTGTGTTATTTTCTTTCGAAGTCTCTTCTGCCTCCTGCAATGGTCGTTTCACTCCACGTCCTGCATTGTTGCTGTCGCTACTCTCGTGGGACCCTAAAATCACAGCTTCGTAATAGTAACATCCACTAGTGGCACCGTGTGTAGCACGAGACATGCGATATCCCTTCATTCCACCTTTGACCACTAATTTCCGTTGAAAATTGACACTGCTTTCAGTAGATTTACCATCAGCTTTGTCGTCTTTAGTGCTCAGAGCAGGAGGATCCTCCAACTTCAATTGAGGCGCCGAGTCCCTCACCGACATTGTCATAAATGGAGGACACTCATTAATCAATCTAGACGCCGCAGTAGATACCGCATCCACCGAAGGCAGAGATGGATGCCCCACTGTTTCCGAATCCAATGCATTTCCAGCACTGTCACCATCGCCACCACCACTGCAGGCATCAACATTCATCGTTCCAGTATGCACAAAAACTTCCGATGTACTACTTCCACCACCACTCTTAAAATTCTGAATATTTATCATGCCCACGCTAGAACCACCCATTAGTTCGGCCAATCCCGGAATCAGGTTGCGATGGGCACTCGTCGATTCGACGACGGCGGCGATGGACGCGGTTTGGGATGCCTTGAAATTCCGGGTTGATGTTGATGGGCCGCTACCGCCGCCGCTGGTGCTAGTGCCAGAAGTGGCGACGGCAGCATTGCGGCTGCTGCCGTCGTCGGAGGAGTTAGAGGTGGTGGGTGAACTCATTATTGATGTTAAATCTCTTGAGAGGATTGTCTTGCGATCTTTGCGATTCCCTGTTGGATTGGCAGAGTTCTATTTTAGGTTCTATTCTTGGCGCTTTGGCCGTTTTGGCGGGACACAGCTAAGACATAACAATAGGAGTCTCCAACTAAACTTGTCAACATAAATCCAATTAAGTTAACACAAATCTGCTCTCAACAGATAACTACTACGGACAAGATATTTCTAACACCAATACATCTTGACTTGTATCTTGAGGTTCACAACCATACATAGTCTTGGGGGGGGATACCTTCAACCTCTAAACTCCTATCACATATCTAATGCAACATGTGAATGGATTCAGCCTATTCCTAACAAAAGAAACAATGGGAAATCAATATCAGTTCACACAGAATGGGACTAAGTCCCTTGCGGGCGGGGGATACCCAGCCGGCTCCGCAAGGTTTGATATAACTCAGTTCATTCCAATGCAACATGACGTTTTGCTAAGCAGCCTCCTTCTGCTTCCAGCGGTTCATAGCACTCTGAACATCTATACCAAGGCCTGCTTCACTGGCACGACCTTGGGCTGTCTTACGGAATGAACGGAAGAAACTGTAATTCTTCAGCACATCATCGTCACCAGCCAAGAGCTCATTTTCTTCTTCCTGTACCTTCTTCAGGAATTCGCGGAGCACACCGTCATACTCAGACATCAGTGCTACCGCTCCATGTGCATCACCAAACGCAGGTCCACTAATACAACCCTCACTCCTTCGAACAGTTATTAGTTTCTCCAACCACCACCTAGTATCAATACCAGACATACACTCACTCGCCACCGCGACCAGATGGTACTTGACATTGTTCTCGCCCTTGAACTTGCCCTGCATTACCAAGTGAACATGTGGTGCTCCATTAAGGTTCACTCCAAGTAACAAAGGATTATCAGGGATCACTCCTCCCTTTCCTTTTCCTATGTGTTTAATCAGGCCTGCAATATCCATGAAGAATACTTCTGGTCCCCTGAGAGAACCTGCCTGAGCACATGCTATGGCTGCTCCTACCTTCCAGAGTTCTCTGGTCCTGAGTGACAAACCAGCCGCTCCTTCACCAAGATCCAATTCACTGCTAGCTTCCATTCGCATCAATTCAAGAACCCTAACTACCGCCTTGATATTTAATGCCTTGTTTGCTCCAGAAACATAACCCATCCTAGATTCCACTCCAAGTACAAAATGGGAGAACCATTCTGACTGAGTGGGACATTCTGTAAGCATACCCTTTGACATACCAGCTGTGAAGGACGCCGCCTCGGCAACACCCTGAGGTGACGAACCATAACACCTAGAAAAAGTTCCTCTTGGCTTCCTCATACTATCAAACTGAATCTTTGGAGCTAAACAACCCTTAGCTGTTAGACCCTTTAGATTCATTTCTACGCCCACTCCCATGCCAATCTGATCTGCGAACGGCAATGGACCTCTAGCAGGAATTGAGGGAGTCTTGCCAATCATGCCGCACAGTGCCACTGTTCGCATAGCTGACAACGCCACAGAAGCATGACATAGGCATCATCCCTACCAGACCCTGTAAAGGGCAATCTACCCTCAAGATTGAGCATCCAATAATCTTCACACTGAAATGGCAAGGTGGCGTGTGCTCCCCTCACCCATTCATTGATCCGCTGCTGTTTCTTAGATTGCTGATGCCACACACTATCATTAACATCCTTAACGACCTCCATGGGGAACTGTCCCTTTCCCAGGCAAGTGTACCACTCCGCGTGCCACACGTTCCGGCATGGCCTGTAACCTCCGCGGAATTTGCAGAAGTTTGCGCAGAATATTCCCTCCATCCCCTTTACCGGTCCTGAGCACGCTGCGCATCTTCCTGTCCAATTCCACCAGCAACGGTGCTCCTCTAAGAGACCAAGGCTCGTATCTGACAAAGGGCTGAGAAATACCAATCCACACGGGTTCATGCATGGATGATGGCCAGTGAGGTGAGCCAACGGGGATACGCACAATAAAATCAGAGAATTTATAAAACAACCGCCTCCACTGTGGTGTGAACAACCGTGGGACAACAAAAATGTGCAAGAGATCCTGTCTCTTGTGCACCGCCTTCAAGCATTCCTCCAGCGCCGCGTCTGCTATAACTGGTGGGGGGGACCACAGAAATATTTTGCCTGCTCCAACATGTTTTGGAATCCACACTCCATGCGCATCCTGCTCAAAGCCTGTGATGCCATGGCCTTTCTCAAACCAGTCAACAGGCTCTAGGGGACACAAAGTATCCTCTTCTGTCCAACTTCGAATGAATTCCAACAGCGGAGGGTATCGCTCAAATGCTGTCCTAGACAGGTCAACGTAATCCAACATGTCTCTCCCAGTGAGCACTCCCTCCAACAGCACTCCTCGTGACAAACCATCTGTGCCCTGTGCTATCATTCGCGTTCCAGAGACATGCACAATGTGTAACTTGAGGCCAGTCTTCATCTCTATGTCGCGAACCTTAAGCACTAGCTCATGTAAGCGCTTCGAAGTGGAACTGCCTTTAATGAAACAGCTTTCCGCAGTCGAGTTGTCAGTGAACAACCACAACTCCGTATCCTGCAAGTGGCCTTCCTTGGCTTCCTCCTCCACAGTATCTACTAGGTTACGTAACTCTCGATAATTTGAACTAGCGGATTCCTCATCGACACCCCATAGACCAAATCTCCCGTGCACGCCATCAGGTCGCTCAACCGTGGCGCCAAACCCACCGGAAGAAGCGTCCCCAAAACCATAGTATGCTGTTAACACTACCTTCCCCCTGACCACCCTATAATCTGGTTTTTCCGACGATGTCAGCTGCATTAGGGCCTCTAAGTCTGCCTCAAACCGGGGTACTGAGGTGGTTATGCCCGAACTGGGACCCGACGGAGGAGGCAATCTAGCTTTCTTCTCCACCAAGAGCTTCTCCATGTCATCCTCAACAATTATCCAGTCATCTTCGTCTCCACCTGACTCTACACTGCCACCAACCCCAGTCAAAGGCAGTTTCCAGCCCTCCGAATCTCGCCCACCTCGCCAGGTTTCTAGGCTCAAATTCATACCCTTCATATAAGGTGTGAGGACTGGATAAGCTTGGCCGCAATGCACCAGAAAGCCTCTGTCTGATCTCAAAGAGGTATGGTCCAATTCCGTCTCTCCTGCAGCCACTATGGTATGCCACTTTTTAAAGATGCCCTTCATCCTGTCCCACTTTTCCTGAGATGTAAGTATGACTAAACCCACTTCCTCATCATTGATGACCACCACACCAGCCCATGCCCCTGGAAAACGAGTGCCCGAAGCACCTCTCAACTTCCTGAGCGCATCCTGAATGCCAAGATAGCTTTCTCGCGAGCTTAAAGCATGACCTGCAGCCCTGATCCTATCTTCACCACCAGCTGCCAATCGCTGGTCATCCATGAAACAAACAAAGTCACTGGCCAGAGTACCATCCTTCCGACGCTTTGATATCCAGGCGATGTTCGGATCGTACTCAGGCATGCCAGGCAAATTCAATTGCACTTCCTGCCACTGAAAAGGGTTGTCATCAGCTAGTCGGTTTCCCCTAATAATTTCTTCCGCAATCAACTGCATACGCACAGAATTATAGGGTGATGGTTTAAATCCCATGAGATTCTTAGCCCAACACAACCAACGACTTGCACACTCCTCTTCCGTGAAACCTAGCGGACCGACGTCCACTCCAGTAAAACGTCTGACTAAGGGATGCAACTCAAAGTTCAAGAACATTTCACTAATGTCTCGATCCTGCATGACCGAATCGTGGTCCAAAGTTCGCAACAGAGAGTCAACCTTAGGCAGCCAAAAAGAGGGGGCCCATACTGCATCATTAAGCCCGTTGGCTCCCGCGTGATAAACTATTCGCCAGTCCTGCACAATGCCATCCAACACCCCCTTGGGCACGCTGAAATACTTGATCAAGGAACTCAGACGTTCATCGGGGGCAATGAGGTAACGCTTGACGACATTCTTATAAAGCTTCTCCTTAAGAATGAGACGCTCATCCAACTTGATAGGAGGTTGCGCTTGCATCCTCGTTGGTTCAGGTCCTGTGAAGTAAATAGGAACCCCATCGCGTGCCTCGGCCCTGTATTTCAAGGGAAACCTCCAGTACAACAGTCGCGAGCCAGCTGGATATTCAAACCAGTCATTCTCCATCCCTCGCCACAACAAATCACTCATGGCTTTGACATCGTCCCGCAGTTTCCTGTCGGTAGTAAGTCGCCCGGCATACCGTGCCATCCAATCTCTACCGTGCGTCGCCCGAATGAAGCTGATACAGTCCAAATACAGTCTCCGCTTGTACCACCTCAAGAAAAGTCGACGCAATCTCATCATCTTGATGGCCTCGTCCTCGGTGGGAGGTCAGCCAAGCAATTGCTCATCAAACAACTGGATCGGTATTGGGGCATCATCGGATTTTACAGCCTTTGCCTGGTCATGTTCCTTCTTAATACGAACCAGTCTCCCATCTTCAGCTGAGAGAACTGGCTCTGTCACTCCGTCGACAGGGCTGGCTGAAGAGGGCCTCACGCAAGTCGGACCCAAAGAGTTGCTCTTGTTATTTTCTAGGAAAGAAACAGACTCCACAGTCTTGACATCATCAATTGATCCACCAATTCCTAATCGCATACCCTTCCCCCAATGATTGCACAAGCTATCACAAACAGACTCTTCATCGTCTGACTCAATATCACTCTCCTGCGATCATCAGGAAATATCAATGGAGGCGGTATTGACTCGTCGTCAGACTCCAAATCACTACCATCCTCACCAGGGTAGATCAACGAAGGTGGCCCCAGGCTTTCATCGTCTGAGTCAGACAAACTCTCCTCATCAGAGCTATCATCGTCAGAATCATAAGGCCGCTCCCTGAGAGCAGGAGGACCGCTTCCTTCAGAGGCGTGAGACCTATCATCACTCGTATCCTCTTCCCTCAACAAACCATCTCCCTCAGAGCCAATTGGTCGATCCAGAAGAGCAGGTGGCAAACCGCTCTCCGAGGCCTGGCTCTCTTCATCGCTTGTGTCGTCCACTCCCAACGCAGTATTTAATAGCTCATTTTGCATCTCTGAGTGCTCCACAGCATCGTCCAGCGGAGACCCATCTAAACCCAACAACCCCCCCTCCTCAGCCCACAAAGAGCCAACGATAGCTGTAACAACTAAAGGTGTGATTGTCCGTTGGAGCACCACTGGCACATTTGCTTCAAATGCAGGGTCCATACTAATGGGCACATCGAAAGCCCACAACGTTTCATGACTTGTCAGATGGCGACCCACCCACTTCGTTGGAGTAAATACGCAAGGACACGCGATCAACAGCGTAGGTCTATGTACGGCATATAGTCCCTCCCTGCGCAATATACCCTCCACTACAAGAGGTGTGCATGCAATGGCGCCTTGAATGGCTGGTGGACGAGCAATAGTCTCGGCTCTAGTAGGTGCGGCAGCATTCAGTAAATGTTTCAATGTGCGAGGCACCCCTGCCGGCGGATCAAACGCAGTAGACCAAATGCCCCTGAACCACATCATATGGGACCCATTAGTGGCGCCTCCAAAGTTAGCGTGGCGTACTACCCTAGCCGGTAGTCAAAATCAAAGGCGTCACACTCCCAATCTGGGTAACGACGAGCCAGATCCCGAGCCTGGAATGTGTCGAAAGTGACATCAAGAGCCAGCATGACCTGCCCTTGGAATCGATGCCGGTCTAGACAAGATATGACCCGCAGACAAAATTCACGACTGCCGGATCCCACAACAATACAATCTCGGGGGAACTGCTCGATGGACACGAAATCCTCGAAATCACTCCAGACCCGAATCAAGGCCTCACGATGCCAATCAGGCGAATGGAAATAATCGTGAAATGTTCGCGAGAAGAAGGCGCCAAGCAAAGGCAGTCGCAAAGCGATGATCGAAGGTAACCAACATGGCCAACCTCGCGAGACAACAAAGAAAGGAAGTGGGGGACGGATATTCAACACACAATGGCGAACAGACTGACACAGATTTGGTGCAATTCTGCCTAGCTTAGAATGTGAAACGACCCCCCCAATGAGTCATTCTCTCTTCAAATTGTTGTTCCTGATGAGAGGCTCCAACTTGTTATCCAGCTTAGTCAGATCCTTACTCTTAGCAAAATCGCCCTTGGCGTCTCGTAGCGCCCTAAACTCCCTGGTCAAGTTTTCAACCTTAGTGTTGACACCAGCCGTTGATGACTCGGCGGTAGCTTTAGTCAAGAAACGGAGGAAAGAATTCATGATGCCGGGGTGCTGCTTGATGTGTGCTCGCAAATATTCCATCTGCTTGGCACAACACTGCAAAGAGACCCACGCATACCGAATGGCGGTGGCTAGTTGGTTAGATGAATCCACATTCATTGCCATCTGACCAAACTCGAAACAGTCATCAAAAATTTGTGTGACCTGATTCGACACTAACAACATAACCTTGGCACTAGTCAGCCCCATGCCTGTGAGCATGCTGATCTCGTCAGCGATATGAGCGAACAACGTGTGCACAAAGGTATGCGTTACCTCCGCTGTCTTGAGAGCTAGTTCCCGCAGTGGACCAGCAGGAAGATTATCTTGACAGTAGCGCGAATGGATGGACATAGCAACCCGCAACGCTTCGAGTAATCGTTCCTTATTGCCATCCCCGATGCCATTCCCCCGCCAGGCCTCATAGGTGGTGAAGCACTGAATGGTAGTCGTACTCAAAATGGAAGCGGTATTCCCCACAAAGGCGGGCGGGTACCGATTCTCAAAATAACTTGCCAGACGAGACTCGAATATGTTCTTGTGACCCACAGACTTGGACCGATGCAAAGTTTGCAACCAAGCTTCTGATGTCACCTGATCAATAGTACCCAAGGCCCAAATACGGTTGAAATCCGTAAAACCTGCCCAACCGTTACCAGAGGGATTTTGACCCGTATACCAAGAACCAAAGTCAGCCTCACACGCGAACGAGAAATGGGCGAGGCTGACACTCTGCCCCTTGGCGCGCTCCGACTGGAGTGCCTGCTGGGACTTGAGAGAGGCTAATTCCGCGCAGATCCAGACAGGTGTCACATCTGTGAGCGAACCCTCGACATCTACGCTGCCAAACACAGAGCCCATAGATACGGGGTTGATTGTGGGAGCTGCCGCCACGGGCGGCACTGCAGCAGGAGCCGGTCCAAAGATGTCAGCACCCAACCGCAATCGAGAGACCTCAAGAGCATCGATACGCTCGCCGAGAAGCCGAGACCTGGTTGAATTATTGCGCGATACCTTGGCCACAACGTCAAAGAGCTGATCAGTCTTGTTCTCAAGCGTCCGCGACAACAGCTCGAGTTCGCCCTTGTGAGAGTCCACAACGGTGCGCAAAGTGGCATGATCAAGGCTGGAGGTACCTAACCGCCGCAGAACATCATCAAAGGCGGAAGCGACTGTACCATGCTCCGCTACCTGCGAACAGAAATCCCCCAACAAATCCCCTAGCTCCTCCTTCTGCACATTCAATTCATCCACTGCCTCCCGAATGGCTTTCAAGGCTATACGATATTCATTATCAAGCTTGTCGGCCACTGCCGGCACAAGCTCGAACATGGCCGTGAGCCCATCCCCCACATCCTCCAAGCGAGTACGCTGGTCGACCGCCGTCGGGACCCAACTTGCGTCTCCATGGGCACCCTCGATATCTTCTCGCTGCCAATCCACATTGGTGAAAGCAGACATATAGAAACTTTGGGCATCAACTGCCGAGATGTTACCCCAATCCCCCCGCCCCTCGGCAGTAGGAGGTACTTCTGGCGGAGATTTTGCTTGGGCGATCGACCCAGAGTCTGAGCTCCTTCCAAAAGAAGCAATATCTGGTACCGAAGTGGAGGCATCAATGATGGCATCCTTCCATGCCTGGGCCGTCATAGTGCGCAAGAAAATGCCCTCCATCTTGGGGGGAACATCAGAGCACTTGATCCATGGTGCGACGAGGCAAACCGTGCCGTCGCTTCCATAGGGGGGCAGATAAATGTCCTCAGGCAAATTAGCTTTCTTGGTTCCGTGCGACTTGGTTCCGCAATGCATATCGCCCGCAATCATGGGCTTCATGCAACATCTCGAGGATGCTCCAATCATTCCGCAGCAGAGCCGTGTTCTATCGCCGAGACCGAAGCGGACCACCGGCGCCATGGCCGTAGTATAACCAGGACTGTTCAACAGCCCACTCATACCACCCTCACCACCAAACCCCCCCCCCAGTAAAACTTGTTGAACCCGGTCGTGCTGCCAAGGGAGTAATTAGAGACTCACCTCGGGAGCCCGTGAGTAGCGAATCAACCGTCGAAGAGGCGGCTGATGGCGCTGCGAGTAAGGAATATTCCTCCTCGTCCAGCTGGCGGGCGAGTGCTGCTGCATCAAGCGGAGGCGGCCGATTAGGATTGGCCATGGTGGTGGAAATCAATAACAAGAGCCAGACGAAGAGATCGAGAGCGAGCGAGCGAATAAAGAGTCGATTGAAATCAACTGTTTAGATGCTCCCTCCGATCGTTCGGCAAATAATGGCGGGAACCCAATCAGATCGTCCGCGCCACCAGCGATATCTAAACTATAGTTGATGACTCCTATCGCTAAGATCCATCACATCTACCGCCAGAAAATCCAAAAAGATCTCATCTATCATTGATATCATTCAACCAGCATCAGCAATCACAAATCAACCACAATCAACCACAATCAACCACATCAACAAAACCACAATCATAAAAACAAATAAGACCATGAGATTGACCTACACCGCCATCCCTCCTCTATTGGCAGCAATCCACTCTCCCATCTCTCCCACTGTCGTCGTATCGGGATTCTTAACAACGCCCAACAAACAACAACTTGCATCATCATGGACAAAGCCAAGCCATGCTGATAATGATGGTAATGCGAACGACAATCAAAATCAAAGGAATAAGAGCCGCTTGTTCTCCTTGTCGGAGCGTCCATCATTGGAACAAGATGAGTTTGACAATGCTGCTGATGAGAATGTGGGAGGGGACGTACTCGGCACTTTTCATGATGGGCAGCGAAGTCGTGAATCGCCGCTGTTTCATGGTTCCAAGGTAAGCAAGCAGCGTCAATATCGCTAATATTGCCAATTAAATTGCGGGCCCTAACCTGATGTCGGCTTTACTTTACTAACACTAACCTAACCCATCCACGTCATCAATCATCACATTAGACATTGGGCAGCGGAACAAGCATGGGCATCGCCACACTCATCCTAACAAGCAGCACCATCGCCTCTGCCGCCACATCCACTATTGATATAACCAATGCAGCAAATCTACCAACAGAGACAATTGTCGAACTCACTTCATCTGCAGCTCCTTCGACGTCGTTGGTTGTGGAGAATAGTGATGGGGTGAGTGGTAATGGTAAGCTTGAGACAAAGCCTGCTTCGGTTATTAGTACGCCGAAGGATGTGGGGGATGTCACGGCTATTACTGAGACTAAGGATGCAGTGCCATCCGCTGCTGTTGTTGAAGTTGAAGTTGTGACAGCGAAAACTGAATCACCTGCTGCCAACATTGATGATACTGCCACAAAAGCCGACACTGCAACGACAGTAGATACAACCATCATCCAACAGCCATCATCATCATCACCGCCACCACCGTCAACCAACATTGATGCAGCCAAACTAAAAGCAGCCACAGCCAAGAAAAAAGCAGCAGCACTCAGAGAATCATTATCCAATTCCAATAATGAAGATTCCAAGGCCATCATTACCAAGGATGGCAAGCCAAACTTTAGCATTGGAAGTGAGTCACTGGAGGATGTGGGATTGTTGGCCGTGCCTGCTGCTGTTATTGCGAGTGTTGTTGCGGCGGCTACTTCGTTCATGGGCAAGACTAAGGATGAGAATGATGAAGTGGTTGGTGATGCGGATGGGAATAATGATGGAAAGGCGGAGGGAGCGACAGAGTGGAAGATTGATACTCCTACTCCGTATGGTCTTAGTAAGGATGCAACTGTGTATTCCAAGGATACGAAATATCCAGTAGAACCAGTAGTACCTGTTGACAATACAAGCGTGGCAGTGGAGAAGAAGCCAATCGATCCCAATACGCGTACCAAAAGCAGCAGCAGCAGCATTAGTGTTGAAGATGCGTTGAAAACTGCAACCGCAGCCATTGCCCCTCCTTCCAAAACATCAACATTGACCTCAACATCAAAAGGAAATACCAAGGAATCGAAAAGCATTAGCATGACCAACATTATGAAAGGAAAGAGCAGTATAGGCAACATCCAAAAGAGTGAAGCTGCTTCCACGATGAAGAAGAAGGAAAAGAAGGAATGGAAGATGGATACTCCCGTTCCGTATGGGTTGCAGAAGGATACACCCAAGTGGTCGGATCTTGAGAAGAAGTCGTTCGGGGCGGAGAAGAAGGCTGTGCTGTTGAAGGGTGTCTCTTCGGATGGAATTGACAGTGCCGAGGCGAGTGGTTCTTCGCTTGATACGAAGGAGTCACCAATGCTCAAGAAGGAAAAGAAGAAATCACTTGGTCAAAAGTCCATCAGCATGGTCAGCATCATGAAGGGTGACTCTCCTGACAATACAAAGAAGTCAGTAATGCTCAAGAAGGAGAAGAAGAAACCACTTGGACAAAAGTCCACCAGCATGGTCAGCATCATGAAGGGAAAGAATACATTTCTTGTCAATGCAAATGGTCCCAATGCTCCGGGTAAAGGTCCCAAGAAGTCTCCCAAAGTAGTATCATCCTCTGTCAAATCGCAAGTGAAAGGCAGTGCTGGCACTGATGGACCCAAGTCTACTGGATCACTTGAACAAAAAGCTGCTACACCTAAATCATCATCCAACACCATGCCCACCAAAAGCAGTCCACCGAAATCGCTAGCGAAGAAATCCATTAGTATGGCCAGCATTATGAAAGAAGGAAAAGATAGTGGCAGCGATGATAGCAATGGCCCTACCAAAACCAGTTCTTCGTCTACGGCTACCCCTCCGCCAAAAGCGTCAGTTGCAAAGTCTACGCTAAAGGGTTCTACCAAAGGAGTTGTTGAAAGTACTACTGCAGCACAACCAACACAGTCTACTGCTGAACCAGCACCAACAACAACAAAGAAGGCAATCATAATGCCACCCAAGGAAAAATCCATCTCTCAATTCTTCGACTCCCTTCCCAAAAAGAGTGTTTCTCCACCGAAATTTGCATTTGAGAAAACTTCATCATTGAAAGGTTCGTCAGCCAAGGAAGTGAAAGGGATTATGAAGGAGGCAGAGCAAGTATTTGGAGTTGGTGCCGTTGCCACTCCGAAACCGAACAAGGAACCGAAGGAGCAGCAAGATAGTTCTGCTGCGAAGGCAACTTCCAAGAGATTTACAAAGTCGTCATTCAAATCGAAATTTTCACCGGTTAAGAGTGCTAAGAAAACAGCAGGCTCGGCAGGGATGGGGAGTACTGGTGTTGGCGGCGGCATGATGAAGGGAGCGAGTGACTCTAGTGGAATGATGAAGGGTCCTACCACCAGCAGCAGCAGCGACGGACCAAAAGCTTTTTCGAAGTCTTTGCTCAAGGGTTCTTCTGATGGCAAGGGAACAGGACCTGGAGGGTACACCCCTCCCGCTATGGATTCGCCAAGAGATGCTGTCGTGGCATCACCTGCCAAGAAGGAGGCAGGGTCTGGTTTCCTCTCGGGGTTAACATCAGCGGCACCTCCTCCTAAAACAGCTTCCACCAACCTCCCCCCAAAAGGCCCTACAGAGACCATGAGTGGTGGTAGTTCACTTACGAAGAAATCAATGTCAATGCTCAAGCAGGAGAAGAAGACATCGCTTGCAAAGAAGTCCATCAGTATGGTTAGTATAATGAAAGGAGAGCCCGAAAGTTCTACTGCTGGTCCTGCTGGCGCATCTTCTAAGAGCTCTGCTGCTGCTTTCGGTGGAGGAATGATGAAAGGAAAGGCGAGTATGCCTGTCCCCAAGATGAAGGGCTTTGGTAAATCCAAATTTGGTGGTGGCGGTATGCTAAAAGGAAGTGATGCTGCGTCTGCCACTGTTGTGAAATCATCATCTCCAAGTCTTGAAGAAGTCGGAGGAGGAATGTCAAAATCATCAGCTGGGGTGCAAAAGAAGGACACACTCAAGAGGTGGTCTTCGCCTCAGAAGAAATGGGGGTCAACGACATTGGTGAAAAGGGGCTCACCTGATGCCAGTAGTGGTGGCTCGCTTGCTAAGAAATCAATCAGCATGGCCAATATCGTGAAAGGCACGTCTCCAGATGCCAGCAGTAGTGATTCGCCTGCGAAGAGTTCAATGCTAAAACAGGAGAAGAAGACATCGCTGGCGAAGAAGTCAATCAGTATGGTCAACATAATGAAAGGCAGTGGCACTGGTACTGGACCTGCTGGATCACCCGAACAAAAGTCTGCTCCAGATTCCGGTAGTGGATCTGCGTTAGGTGGTGAAGGAATGCTGAAGGGAAAGTCTGCTACAGCTAATGTCCAATCACTGTCTGCACCAGGATTTGGCAGCGGAGGAGGAGGAGGGATGATGAAAGGCAAGCAGGAGACTGCCGCCAGCAAGAAGGGCTTTGGTAAATCCTCAGCCTTTGGTGGTGGGGGAATGCTCAAGGGGA
Source organism: Bacterosira constricta (assembly GCA_037356235.1). NCBI lineage: Eukaryota > Bacillariophyta > Thalassiosirophyceae > Thalassiosirales > Thalassiosiraceae > Bacterosira > Bacterosira constricta. Next base: position 15,751 of record JAZGVS010000251.1, read on the forward strand.
AGGCTGCAGGATCATCTTCTCCAGGATTTGGTGGTGGTGTGATGAAAGGAAATAGTGATGCTGGTTCGCCATCTTCAAGTGCTGCAACAGCGCAACAAGCAAGCAGTCCTAGCAATGATGTCCAGCAGCAGCAGCTGAATGCAAATAGGGTAATACCACCATCCGCTGGACAATTTGCAAGTACATCATTTGGTAACATACAGGATAATAGTTCGGGAGAATCGTCACGTCCCAACCCTCAAAATAATGCTAGAATCATTGGTGGGCCTTCAACAACAAGTGGTGCTACATCAGGTGGAGTAGGAGGAGGAGGGCAAGAACCACCTCTTTCAGTTACAGTTATAGATCCAAGGACGGGAAAGAAACGAACAATCAGTGTCTCTAGCAATGCCAACAATTTGAGGGACTCATGAATGGATGGAAGTTGAATGTGAAAGAGGGATGCCTATTTCACTGTAGCACAGATAAATAATGTTGTTGATATGCTTAAATATTCTATTTCTGTTTGTTTTCCAGATGATTCTCAGTAGAGATTTTAGTCTCGCATCATGAAAAGAGTAGTATCGTATGCGAGTGGGCCTCTGATGTGACAAGGTTCTTCCACAGTCTCCAAAATAAAACCCAAATAATGTAGGGAGTAGAGCTCATAGTAGAGCCGGCCCTCTCTAGTGCACCCATTGCGAGTTTCAACGAAGCAGCAAATCTTCTGAAGAGACCTGATGGACGAAAAACTGTCAAATGATCCAGTCAGATCGTATGTGATATCAGTCAAAACTCTCTCAGGTCGTACCCTTTGTACACTCACTGCTAATGATGAGACATGTGACTGTTTGCAATCACGATAAGTTATCTGCCTTCACCTGCTTCTTTGGCAGTACCAACAACTGCGCCAATTAGAATGCAATACCTATGGTTTGTTCAATTCAAGAAGTATCTGGGTGGAACTCCCACGTAGAAGATTAAAGAGCCCTGCAGTATCCATAAAATTTTCCTAAAAATACCAAACTTAATCAGATTGAAATCCTTCTTTCCAAAGATAAATACACAAACCGTACGATCTTTTTGCACCAATCATACCCCACACACTAGATGGTTGATCAATGCCTTCGATCTCTTTTGTGTGTATTGGATTGGGCAAACTTTATCTTTTTGGCAGAGTGCATGCAATATCATTTTGCACAGAACCTCTTGTACAGTCAGAATAATACACTTGCAATGTCTTTCAAATATTCTATTACCATTGCGACGATGGGCTGCAATTAGGCACCCAATGCCAACATACTATTAATCGTGCACACAGCTGCTCCAACAACTGAAACGACTCAAAATAATACAGGTATTTGGTTGTACATCGTGCAAGAAAGTATAAGTATCTGTATTAGATTTCCACATAATACCCCCTTCAACAATGACTAAACAAATGGATGAGCTGCAAGTAGGTAGGTACCTACCTACATACGTGGCTTCGTTTTATGCCATTGTACAGTGTGGTGCGATGCTGAGAACGGGCTAATTTTTGTAGTGCCATAAGTACAT
>JAZGVS010000252.1:0-17143 GCA_037356235.1 Bacterosira constricta
ATAAACCCTTCGGTAGTCAGCATTACCAGTTTTACAGAATGCGCGCCCAAACCAACACCTCCTACAGATTTTCTCGATGTCCTTCGTGAATGGGGATACACCTGGCTCTGCGACGATCTGAGGCTGGCAAGAGATCCGACCTGGCTCGCAGAGGCGATACAAGACAATTCCCTAGTGGCAATAACAGATGGATCATTCCTTCGCAAACTCTACCCAAATGTTTGCCCGGCGGCGTTCATTTTTGAATGTTCGAAAGGTCGAGGCAAATTAGTGGGCGCATTTACAGAAAAATCTGCATCAGCCAACGTGTATTGAGGCAAACTGATGAGGCTCATGGCTATTCACCTCATCCTACTTGCAGTCAATAAAGTTTCTCCTAATATCCCCGGGTCGGTTCATATTTATTCAGACTGTCTGGGCGCGCTGAACAAGGTGGAAAACTTGCCACTGCACAAAATTCCAACAAGATGTAAATACTCGGACATTCTGAAGAATATTATAGTCAATTGTAGCGACTTGTCTTTCACGAGGTTGTTCTCACACGTCCTGGTGCACCAAGATGACAAGGAAGAGTTCAACAAGTTGAACCGGAAATCTCAGCTCAACTGTGCTTGTGACTCAGGGACGAAGGGCACGATCCGCAAGCTACCATGCGATGGGCTTCCAAAGCAACAGGCATTTCCACTTGAACCTATCTGCATGTTTGTCAATGGTGAGAAAATGACATCGGATATGGGACAGTCCATTCGCTTCTCTGCTCATCGTAAACTGGCGAGAGCGTTCTACTTTGAGCATGGTATACTTCTCCCAATGGCTTTTGATGAAGTGGCATGGGATCACGTCCACGCCACTCCCCACGAAGTGCCCAGGATGTTTCAGATTTGGGCATGCAAACAAGTAATGGGTATCGCTGGGACCTTCCACTTTCAATCAAAGTACAACTCGGAAGTGGATCCAAAATGCCCAAGCTGTCGCCAAAGTAATGAAACGGCGGATCACATTTTGCATTGTCCCGAAGTGGGTCGAGTGGAAGCTATGATCAAATCAGTGGAGCTGCTAGAGGATTGGATGGTGGGCAATGACACGGATCCCGCTCTAGCTCGCTGCATTACTAGTTTTACTCGTCATAGAGGAGGTATGACAATGGAGGAGGTGTGCATTCACTCTCCAAACTCTTTCCAGGCCCTTGCTCGATTGCAAGATATGATTGGCTGGAGAAGGTTCACGGAAGGAATGATCTCGAAAGAGATCATAGTCATTCAAAAAAGCTATCAAGTTACCTGTGGGTCTCGACAAAGTCTAGATAAGTGGGTAAAGGGCCTAGTGACCAAGCTGCTGGAGGTGACTCACACACAGTGGCTGTATCAAAATGTGATGGTACACGGCAGAGTCACGGGTGCTCATGCTACATTAAGAAAGGAGGATATTCAGCTGGAGATCGAGAGGCAGCAGGCGCTTGGGTCGGAAGACCTATTGCGAGACGATAAATACCCGATGGAGGTTAACTTGGAGGATCTGGCTACAAGTTCGGGTGAAAGACAAGAATACTGGCTACTGGCAATTTGAGCTGAAAGGATGGCTTGCTTGCTGAGGGACCAAGGCAATACACATAGAACAGTCGTGAACACATGAGATGGGCATACCTATTACACCTCTCAAACTCCTGTTCGCAAGAACAGGTTAAGGGCTTTAAATAGCCTCTTATTTCCTTGGATATATTATCCTTGAAGGAGAGTAGCACTCTCATGTGGTTACGACTGCGACGCTGTTTGGTTCAAAAGCCCTCGGCGTATGAAGACTCCTATTATGGTTAAATTGGTCTGGGTAGTATCTAATTTTTACCTAATTTCCTAAGTTGTTCTGTTCTGGGTTGCTCCCATACAGATACTACCACTGCAGATAAAGACCGTGATGCTATTATCATGATTTTGCTTGACCTCTTCCCTTCCGCCGCAAAAATACCTGATTGTGATGGGCGATACCCCCTGCATGTTGCACTTCATGGAGGTACTGAAAAACAAAATATCATCAAGAAGCTAATACAGCTATATCCTCAAGCATTGAAGAAGAAATGCCATCATGATGGCTGGGGAGGGGTGACACCCCTGCAATCCTTTTTGCGCAGCTGCGGATCTTGGATAAGTGTTGAGAGTGAGAGAATGATCAGTTTGATTCTATCTGCGTGTCCATCCTGCACATTTATTGAGGACTCTTCTATCTTGAAACAGGATCATCAATGCCTTGATCCCGCTGGTGATGCCCTCGACTATGCATCCGTTAAATACTCTGAATGTCTGAAAGGAATTTTCTTTAGGGATATGCAACTTCTTGACGAGGATGAGGATGAGCTCGGTTATACAACGTGTGTTGGTGGTTTTGCTGCAGCAAACACGAAGTACTTGGAACGCTCTCAAACTGCTGGGCAAGATTTGTATAGAAGGGCATTCAGGCAAGTCGTCTTAAGTTATGAAAATAGAGTTGAGTCCTTCGAGAGTACTTTTGGATTGATCTTGAGAATTGGGCATCTTCTGGATGGTCCCGCCCCCTTCCGCCCTCTCCATATTTTTTGCAAGGGCAGACGATGTCGCCCATGGTATTTGGCAATTATCGATCAGATTATCAAACGGTATCCGAACCAAGCAAAGGAAAGAAATGCAGAGAATCACCTACCGTTACACTATTCCTAGAATCATCCATGGTCGAGAAAGAAAGATCCAAGATGAAAGGGTTCGTTGCAGATGATGAGGAGTACTTCAAGGCTGTTCGGATGATGTTTCAGTTGATTATTAAGGCCAATCACGACGCGGCAGAAGAGAAAAATGGAGATGGCTTGCTCCCCATTCATCTTGCTATTCAACATTGCAATTGTCTCAAGTTTGAGGAAATACTGTGCTTGACCGTCATTTAGAAACGCGACTGCATCCTTTTGCTCAGGCATCGATAGGATTTTCATCCAACATTGACACAACATTGATCCTTTTGCGTCGAGACCCATCAGTGCTTGCAACTCTTGGATTCTGAACATCCTCTTTCTGATAACTTGGCACCGCTGCAACGTTAAAGAACAACAATTTAGTAGACCAATACAAACTATACTCTTGCATTTTGAAGCAAAACAATACATGAAGTTGTTTTCCGTGCTGCCATGACAACATACATAGTACATGCAGCAATTTCATGAGAGCTGAAGAGATTTTTGTTACACTCATATTTGAGACAAAAAACACCATCGCACAAAAATATGTAAGTGTAATTTCACTGATGCAAACATGGCCATTCACATGCATAATTTCTAATGAATCACTTTGTCTAGAAAGAAGAAAGACAATAAAACAAATCAATCCTCTATATGCTTAAACTTTGAGTGTCTTCTCATGATCTTCAATGGCCTTGAACAACTCGCGAAAGTTGCCCTGTCCAAAACCACCACACCCTGGTCGCTCCTTCACCTTTCCACTGCCCTCACTTTCTTCCATCTCGCTAATCGCATCATTCGCAACATCCTCATCATCATCTTCAATCACACAACCGATCCGCTGTATAATCTCCAAAAACAACGTAGGACGATCCCCCAAAGGTTTCGTAAACACTTGCAAAAGCACCCCCTCCTCATCTGCATCGGCCAATATCCCCAACTCCTGCAACCGCTCATACTGATCTCCACTCAATTTATCCCCAAGCCTCGATGGCAACTCTTCATAATATTGAGTGGATGGCCGCACCATTAATTCAAACCCACCATAATGTTCTTCCGCATGCCGCATTTTCGAAATGGTCTCAAAGATATCATTGGTTTTGATGGCAATGTGTTGTAATCCCGGTCCTTCATTCTGTTCTAAATAAGTTTGGATTTGACTCTTTCGTTTACCCTCCGTGGGTTCATTCAGAGGAAGCAATACCGCTTCGTTGTCTGATGCTAATACGACACTGTTGAGACCTGAATCAACCGTGCCAATATCTTCCGGAGTGAATTCTGCAAATTTATGGTAGCCCGTGAAGGATTGAATGTATTCCTGTGTTTGGAGGAGGTTGGGTACGTTGCCTACCGTGTGATCGATGCGGGATAGGCCGTAGGTTGGTTTGGTGGGTTTGTAGGAAGGGTAGGGTGCCAGGTGTGGAAGAAAGGATTGCGGTTTGGTAGTTTCAGCGGAGTCATTGTCAAAGCTGACAAGTCGTAGTACAACATCTCCATATAATTCCACCTCTGCCATTTGACATTCTCCTCCTTCCTGATCAGTATTAAAGTTTTGAACAACCGTCGGTTCCAACACACCCACTGCACCATTCCCCACTGCCGCTGCATACGCCTTGGCTACATCCTTGACTTGCACACCGACCGCACGCACGGCAAGACCATGCTTGGAGTAAAAACTATGTGCCGCATCAATATCATATCCTGGTAAAGGAAGGGGTCCTGTCATTTGCACTTTGGACCCAGCACCTCCATTCTTTTTGCTTACATCATTGTCTGTATTGCTCACTGATTTGCTTCGCTGCATGCCCCTGCTTAATGGAGCGGTAATCATAAATCTCACCCCCTCGCCAGGCTCCGTACCCCCAGTCCCACACTCTAAACCGTACGTGACACAAACATCATTCCCCGTAGCCAACGAACTCCAACAAGTAATTGGAATACCCAATGCTAATTCAAATCGTTTCGCGGTCATTAATGCATCGCCCGTGTAGAATTCCACGTGATGAAATCCTAGTGTGCCAAGATTCTCTGTAAATTCTTGTTCACGGAAGAAGGATTTTCGATCGGAGAGGGAGGAGATTGTTGGTTTCCATGTTGTTGACTTTTCTGTGTCGTCTTTTTGTGTTGTTGAGAATAGTTGGCTTGTTACTGGTGATGCGGTGTGTCGTACTTGGAAGCAGTGTGTTGTATGGAGCAACGTTGTGAAAAGTAGAGCCAGCAGTGCAGAAGGCCTGCCCGCTGATGATGGCAATGCTGAAAACATAGGAAGATAACTTGGCGTATGGGGATGATGGCGAATCTGCGATGAATGGATGTGTAATCGCAACTCGATGTGTGTCGGATTGTTTTGTAACGGCTGTGTTACTCTCTGCAAGGTGATTGGATGTGATCTATTATGACTTGGTCGCCCAGCCATGGTGACATTGACATCGTCATCTTTTTTCGTGGCGGTGGCGGCGACGGCGGGCGGTGCGTGGTCGTCGCGGATAGAAGAGATGCCAATGTCAGAGCGAGGTCAAGAGGTCAAAAAATGTCAGCGATTTCTCTTTTCTTGCGGTCGGGCTGCGTGTGACGTGGCTCCCGCCATATTTATTTGGCGCGGCTTAATTCATCGCTCGTCCCATCGCCAATCGTTTAGGCGATTTTGGTAGGAAGATTGTGATGGGATTGAGAATCACGGGATTGAACAGGGATTGAATTTTTTGTCACGAATCCTGCACGAATCATCATCCCTGTATTCTAGAAGTTTCTTGACTCTTGACACGAATCATCTATGTTCTGCTAGGTTCTCCACGATTTTTTTGTCACGAATGATCATCTGTGTTCTACATAGAAGCTTCTTGTCGACTCTTCTTCTCGCCCCTTTTTTCCACTCGTCATCTCAAGCTCACAAATTGAATATTCATCAAAAGAAAAATAGCTTCTTCTAAGAAAAAGAATACACCACTCCCAACTTAACGCCTACAACTTCAAGCTTCAATCATTTACTACCATCATGAAGCTCCCATATCTTCTCTCTGCATCTACTGCCGCCTCCTTGTTCCAAGTCTCTGCTGCCGCTGCCGATGCCACTGAAGACGGATGCTTTCGCTGGAATTCTCAAGACGATTCATTGTTTCATCCCAATGATTGGAAATATTGCCAACGTATCAACGATAATCTCTACATGTACTATACACCCATGGAAGACACGGTGATGCTAGGCCTGCATGTCGTCGAGGATCTATATGGTTGGTCAGCTCTTGCCCCAGCGGGAAATGGTGGTATGAAAGGTGCTTCACAAATCGTAGTTCGCAAGAACAATGATGATGAGTGGATTGCTGAGGATCGATATTCAATGGACTATACTACGCCATTATTGGACGACCAGCAGGATGTCCAACTTCTATTCGCACAACAAGATGAGGTGACTGGAGAAACTGCATGGGGAGTTGTGATTCCTGTGGATTCATGTGACGAGCCTTACGACTATCCTCTAGAAGATCACATGATATATATGATTTGGGCAGTTGGATCTACACACGACTTTTCATTTCATGGTTCCGATCGCGGTCAGTTTACTGCGAATATAATGGGATTGCCGCCTTCTGAGCCAGATATGGAAGTGTACAATCATGTTGATTTTGTCATGCCAAATGTATCGAGTAAGTCATGGAACGACAAAAGAATGCTATACACGACATGCTTGATTTTAGCTTATCATCTTTTCATTTGCTCCTCATTTGTTACAGTGGTCAGAGAGGAAGATGACTTGGATCCTACCAATGCCTTCATCTGTTCATACTTTGATTTAGACGTCCTTGGGCAGGAAATGGATTTCACTTACGATGATAAGATCCATATGCTTGGATACGAGCCCATCATCACCGAGGGAAATGAACAGTATATACACCATATGACGCTATTTACTTGCCAAGGATACGCCGAAGATGGAAATGGATTTGAACAAGAACTAGATGATTCTCATCTGTATCATCAAAAGGTTATTCCTGGCTGTACGAACATGCCTCCGGTAAGCTATTGTCCGTTGATATTCGACAATATGTTTCAAAACATTGTATTAACACTATCTTGCCCTCCTACCTCAAAGGGATGCGAAAACTTCATTGGCGGCTGGGCAGTGGGAAGTGCAAATCAAATATTTCCTCCTAATGTCGGAATTCCCATTGGCGAAGGACAGCGCTGGATGGTTGTTCAAATGCATTATTATAACCCAGCCATGGCAGCGGGTGTGTATGATAGCAGTGGCCTACGTGCCTACCTGACCAAGGACCTACGCCCTGTTGATGCAGGTGTCATGTCTTTTGCAGCGGGTGTTAAAACTGGTAAGTTATTTCATTTCAAATGGAGATGTTGACAACTATGTTTTGAAACATTGTATTAACACTATCTTGACTTTCTACCTTTAAGGGCAACATCCGCCACTTCCTGGAGGGCAAAAAGATGTAGCAATGGAAACTTTGTATGTCGAACCAGACTGCACAATGGGATGGTCTGAACCCTTGACTGTTTTTAGTGTACAGCATCATAGTCATTTCATGGGAAGTCAGCAGGTAAGAAGCCAGAGGAAGAATGTACGCGAATGTATTCATCTCTCATTGCCTTCTTGTCTGTTTTTTGTTTTGCAAAACTTTCAGGAGATCTCTGTTGAACGTGACGGTGTAAACTTGGGTACAATGCGGAAGGAACATGCTTTCGACTACAATCATCAGAGTGGCGTAGAGCCAAATAATGCAGTACGAACTATGTTACCAGGAGACCGCCTATCTGCATCATGTCATTTTGATACTACCTCAATGTAAGGAACTCTGCCCCACTCTCTTTAACTATGCTTTAACTCTGTCTCAAATCACACAATTGATTCGCATTCATTTCTTTAGATCGGCAAACTCAACAGTCCAGATTGGCGAGGAATCAAATAAGGAGATGTGTTTTCCGACTCTTCTTTACTACCCCAAACAGGAATTGACTACCTTTGCGTATGTTCCCACAACAACCTACTCGAAATTGTATATTACTGATCTTGAATGGTGTAGTCAACCCTCATCGGAGGAGGACTTTGAAAGTCAATGCGCTGAACAGCTGTTCACGGACGTACCAAATTTTTCTCGTTTCTTCTCCGCTAAACTCGGCTATGAAGGAGAAAGTTTTGACTACGTGAGTTTTACCTTTAGGAAGTATTTTGTTTGGCTCGCATCATCATTGTTTTCTAAAACTGTGTCTTTCTCTCTGCATGCAGCCTACCTTGTGCAATGGAGGAGGACTAACATCGAAAATTAGAGATATGTCACCCATCTGCCCTGACAACGGCTGTACTGAAACTCAAAGTTGTTCAGAGGAAGAGTTGCTTGAATGGGCTAAAGGGGTTTGTGAATTCAACTGCGGGAAGTTCGGCTTAACACTCTACCCTGACTTGAGTCGTACTGAACCATACAATACTGCCAACATTGCTTGTCCTAACTCCTTCTTCGACGCTCCAACACTCGCTGAGCCGGCTGCTTGTCAAGCAAAGGGTAGTTTGCCCCAGAGGATTGAACTTACCAATGCAGAGACTTTGAGCGATGTTGCTTTTGTACCTGAGTATCCATACCAAGATAGCAGTGGGGCTGGTCTCGTTTGGAACTCCTTTGCTGGACTATGTATGTTTGGTACCTTTCTAGTCTTACGTGCATGAAGTTGTCAAAAATAGAGAAGAAGGTGAAATAAATAAATTGTATTAATTGAATCTGTATTAATGACGACAGGTCCTTCAAATGAGTGTGGTCAAAATGCAAGAGTATCAAATGCGTGCGTGTACACTTCGAGAAGCTTTAATAGAAAGAGTACCTAGTGCCTAAGGAAAAACCAGTTGAATATTGTTTCCTCTCACAAAAGTCACAGGGACAAATGTGTTAAAGGTCACAACTAGGTCTCCATCGTTTGCATTGTGATGTGTTGTGATCAACTCAAGGTCTTGGTCGAAAGATATATACAATCAAGGTTCCATCAAAAAATCAAAAATTTGATCATCATCCTCTGGGTTCCAAATCAATTCCTGATCGATTAGGCCCAAGTCAATATTATCCGATGGTTCCTCAGGGGATGAATGGGTCACTCCATTACTATGTGCTCCTCCTCCTGCCACAGAAGCAGATGCCTTAGTCACATGATCCACCTCTTGCATTGTATCATCATGGCACTGACCAACAATATCATTGGACAACTCTTGAGGAAGTGGATGTTCCTCCTTGCCACCATACTTGCTCAGTTCGATCTGCTTCAGGAGGCGAATCTTATTCTGAAATGCCATTTGGCCTCGCATCTCTCTCTTCATCATGGTAGACTCCTTTTGTGCTTGGAGGGTACGGCCGGTTCCAGACAGAGAGTTATTGACAGTATCGCCAGTGTTGTCAGGTGATTTGGGCTGAGCAGCAGCTGCAGTGGCAGCTGCAGGGGGCTCGACGGGATGTGACAAAGCTGCTTGCATCGGAGTAGTTTGTTGGTACGGTGCGGTGGTATTGTAACCATGCTGGCTTGGTGGATATTGTGATTGGCTCGCTTTGCTCGCATAGGCCTGGTGTGGTGCGGACGACACAGATACTGACTGTGGAGCACTTGGGTGGTGGTACATTGCAGTAGTTGGAGGTTTCATCGGCGGACGTTGATGGTGTGTGGCTATTGAAGGGGGCGGATTTCCGGGTGCATATTCCGGCTGTCCTCCTGGTGGCTGATGGTTTTGATGTGATATATTAGGAATCTCATGTGATGCGTAGGTTTGGTGATTAGGAGGCAAGTGATTTTGTGGTTGATATGGCTGGTGGTGACCAACAGTATGATTACTTGGAGCTGGTACTACTACTCTTTGCTGATGTGCATAACTCGATTGTGGAGCTGGGGCACCATAAGCATACTGCGGTTGTTGCTGCATTTTCTGAGGAGGGTGCACTTGAGCTTGAGGGGCGTACTCACATTGTGGGGCTGGAGCAGGAGCAGCAGTCGTAGTTGCACAATTGTAGTGGCTCGAGGAATGCGGCATATGGGCCTGAACTACTTGTGAATACTGTTGATGTTGTGGCGGCTGAGTATGATGTTGTGGCGGCTGAGTATGATGTGGCGGCGGGGGGTGTTGGGCACCAGCATTTCCAGCATGCGATGGATGCGATTGGACAGCGGGTCGTGAATCCATTAAAAATGCATGAGGAATGGACGCTGCGACTTCATGTATAGAAGGGTCTTTTGGATGCATCGAAGCGGCAGATGCGGCTACCTGTTCAACACTATTTGGCTGTGATGATTGGTGGTAGACTTGTTGCTGAGGTGGATGATGGTGTGGATGCTGAATTGGGTGCTGAATTGGATGCTGAGGAGTTGTTTGCTGCGACGTGTGCTGATTGTGAACAACCGCTGGACTTTGAGTAGATGATACCACTTGAGTAGATGACCCTACTTGCGCGGGCGGTACATGGTCAATAATATTAACTCCTTGTTGCTGGCGGCTATCCTCGAGTTGTTGATAGAGGGTTTGATGCAACCCAACTAGGTATCCAAAAGCTTTCCCTATAGGACCATCCTTCTCTTGGGTCGTAAGCAAAGGCATGCGCAGTGTCCCGACCCCCTCGCATCCTGAAGAAACCTGACTAGCACTCGAAATGAGTGCCACACTTGGAACTGGCGCAGACCCACGGGACTCCTCTTTCGATGAACCACTAGTACCCTCGCCACTACTAAGGCCACTACTTAGTCGCTCAGTAAGTGTAGCATGAGTGCAGATAGCAGCGGCCTCGCCACAACTTAAACTGCCGCCAGTGTCTTCGGTATCCTCTTGCTCTCCGTGCTGTTGTTCTTGCTGCTGTCGCTGGCGATGCTGGCGCCCATCCAATGCACAATCATAGCTTGTCATGAACTCTTTGCGGCTTTTTTGGCGGTTCATACGATATTTTTGCAGGTGGCTCTTGACGCGCTCACTCGTAACGTCCAGATTGGGATGCATAAACTCCATGATGGCGGAGGGACTGGAATGTTTGAGGCCTACATCAAAAATGGCAGATACAAAATCTCGATGGAGCTGAAAGAATGTTGTAGATGCAGAAACAAATTTCGCAATTCACATGATATGTGAGCAATTTCAAAAATGAACAGACCATGCCAAATTTAATTGAAAACAGCTAGTGGATACACTAATTTGATCCATGAGATATGAATGTTTGCATACTCACCTTATCAGGCCAAGCAAAACGCTTGGACCACCTTTGATCCGTATTTGAAGTCTTCCCCTTCTTTTTAGTGCCATTTTGCATGGGAGGCTCCATTTCATTAGTTTTGACCTTCTTGGTAGGTCTACGTGATGGTACAGATGCAGATGCACTCGTAGCAACAGAAGGTGCAGGAGCCGAAATAATGGCACTACCCCCAACATTGTATTGTTGACTTCTACTGCCAATTCTCTGTTGTATGATATCACTACTTCTTTCGTTAGTAGATTGTGTCGATGTTGCCATGGTATCACAGTAGGCTCGATTATTTCCCGAGTAGTAAACTCCTGTTGTTGTTGGTATGGGAATTTGTGGCAATACCATCCGCATTGGTGGAATCCTCATTTGGGTTTGTGGGGTACTGCTTTGCGCCAAGTCATCATAGATGTCCATTAATTGAGGAACGACACTTATAGGATTTTGTTGTGTGGCATTTTTTGATGATGCTGCTACTGATTGTCCAATAATATTGTTGGGGATCCCATTATCCGCTCTTGCTGCTGTAGCTGTAGAGTTAGCAGCGACAATAGGACCATTATTTATGCTCATCTCAGAAGTATTATTGATGGCGGTTGCAGCTGATAATGCAGCCGTATGGTTTTCATTATGTGGCGCCCCAGGGAATGCCATCATAATTTGTGACTCGGATAACCTCTGTTTTGCGGTTTGCTCCAATAGATCGAGCACGATTGACGACGCCGAGGGCACAAGATATGTTTTTTTCGGGCCAACGCTGCCCTTGGCAATTAATTTTCGAGCGCTGCCGCCGCCACCCCGATGATGCAGAGGTGCCGACGATGCCGATGGCGCGTTTGTCTTTGATGTTTCAGCTCTGTTTGAAGTGGAAGACGCCATAATTTCATAGATTCACTCTAGACGGGAAGATTCCTGTGCAGTAAAACAGATTCGATGAAATAGATTTCCGCAGATTCAAGATTCAGGCAGGCATTCCGCGAAATGAAAATGGGTTCGCCGTCTGTCTGTTGGACAAAAATGAAAGTGTCTGTCCGTCCGTCGGTTCGCGAGATAGCCATCCCTCGACAAAAAGAGGACTGTGTCCGTCACAACATAGTCCGTCACTGCGCAACAATCAAGCGCATGTACCTACAGCATGCAATCGCAGAATCATCTCACAAAGAACAATTGGTCGTTAGTTCTCATTCTCATCATCAATGCCGTCCCAGCCATAACAATCACCCTCCCCTCGCAGCCCCTATCCACAACCAAAACAAAGCCTAATTCAAATGCCTCCATCACCATCGCCCAAGAGAAACGGAAGCAACAGCGACGGCGCCATATCCATGCAAAGCTACGGAGCCGCCGATGATGCTCATGTCGGCGATCAGAGGGAACAACAACAACAAGAACAGCAATCACTAACATCACCCGAAAAACAACCTCATCACTCCAGCCGCAACTCATTATGCTCCCTCAAGGATGTGGCCAGCCGCGTCGCCTTTTTGGACAGTACCAAAACCCATCACTATCCCCAACATAGCCCCGACACAGCGACTGGAAGCGGCGGCGGCGATTATTCTACAATCGAGAACTCATCCTACGACACTCCCCTCAATCTCAATCTCCCCACTCTACCCAGCGACAGTGATACTTCTCAAAAACACAAGGTATTCTTCTCCCACACCAACCTACGCAAACTAGCCCTCGATCTCTCACTCTGGATCAACATATTCATTCTCCTCATCAAGGCAATCGCCTACATAGAAACTCGGTCACTCTCCATTTTAGCAGCATTGGTCGACTCCATATTAGACGTGGTATCCCAGTGGATACTGTCGTATACCGAACGTCGATCGAGCAAGACAAGGAGTTCGGCGCATTATCCCGCGGGTGCGTCACGGTTGGAACCATTAGGTGTGTTGAGCTGCGCGGCGCTCATGGGGTTTGCTTCCTTTGGTGTACTTAAGGAGGCGTTGGAGAAATTGTTTGAAGGTGTAGTGAACGATCAGGATGGAGGATCGTCGAGTGGTAGCATGCCCATTATTGATGAAAATTGGAGTAGTTTTTGGAGCATGTTGATCGTTGTGTTCGTCAAGCTTGGATTGTGGGGATTTTGTCAACACGTGGGTCATGTGAGAATTGCCGAGGCGGCGAATGATGCCAACAATGGGAAGAGAGGCTTAACACCAGCCTCTCCCAGATTTTATGTCGATTCTACATTGGAGGCATTAGCGCAAGACCATTGGAATGACTGTCTTTCCAATACCGTGGCTGCAATTGCATTATTTTGTACATTGTCCAATGAAAACCTTTGGATATTGGATCCGATTGGTGCCATTGTCATTTCTCTTTACATTATTTTTTCGTGGTATTCTACTGGGAAGGAACAGATTGAACAACTTACTGGGAAGGCGGCGCCGAAAGGTTTCATTGATGAGCTTTATGAAACGGCCAATAACTTTGACCCTAAAATGGAGGTGAGTGGCTTTGTTTTGTTTTACTGTTTGACATACTTTTGTCAAAAAAGTCAAGGCTGATCCCCATCCTGTGAATACATTTGCAGGTGGATGTCGTCCGTGCCTATCACTTTGGACCGAAATTCCTAGTCGAGTTGGAAGTAGTATTACCAAGGAATACATTGTTATTCGAGAGTCATGATTTGGGAATGGAGTTGCAGTATGAGATTGAAAGTCGGGAAGAAGTTGAGAGATGCTTTGTACATATTGACTACGAGAGTCGACCGTATGATGAGCATGTTGTGAGTAAGGTGCCGGAGTTGAGGGAAAGGTATCGGCCTTATAAACATTCGAATAGCGCTGTTTCAATTTAGCTTTAGTCGTGAGTTTAATTTCATAAAAGTTTCATCTGCATTATTTGACTATCCATTGTATGCGCAGAATAGTGGGCTTTGACAAAAATAAGAGTGGTAGAATGAGCCTCATTATTTTATTGAGAGATTTCTCAAGATTTCTTGTCTTGAATTCATGTTTATTTTAGGCTTGAAGTATGTAATTTTTTTCTGCGAACTATCAACTTGTCATCTAGCACTACAGATGGGACACTACTTTTAGATGAGGCAATTGTATGTTCATTAGGATAGAATCCGATAGAATCATCCACATGCCTAACATAGCCTACCATATCTGAATTGTCACATTATTTGACTATCGTACCTATGTACCTGTAGACTCCTGTAGAGCAGACTGGGTTTTGCATCGTCGCATTCATGGTGGCATACTATACTATGAATGAATGACTATTCATGTCCAAATAATAAATCAAAGTCCATCCATCCAGTGTGGCCATCTCAGTTTGTGGACACTGCTTTGGACAGGCTTCTTTGATCACTACTATACTCCTTGCTAAAAACAATGATCAACTCTTGTTTTGTTTTTTCTTTTAGAATTGAGAATGCTGTCGGTCTGTCCGCTGTCCGCTAACGCGTCTTCACCAATAATTTTCCTCCTTCACTTTTCACACTTGCGTTCTCTTAGGTTCTCTTGCTATTCTATTGTACCTCTAGAGAGAGAGTTATCGTTTGGCGTTTGGTATTTTGTTGTCTCCGCGCATCTATCTTATCCACCATCAATACCACCGAATCATCCCATGAGTGCTAATGCCGACGCCAAAACTGGGCTGCCAAGCAAAAATCAACCAAAACAGAGCAATAAGAGAAAACGGATCAAACAGTCGCCAGAAGAGCAGTATCAAATCGAGAGCACAGACCGATACAGAAAACTGCACCATGCCTGCTCCAAACACTTCCATAGAGAGGCCAAGGTTGTAAAATCGTTTGAATGCCAGAAGATAGTCCGTGCTATCAAGGCTGCCAAAGAATCGTTGAGTGTTCTGGAACAGCATGATGGCGAGGGGGATAATGAAAAGAAAGATGCAAAGAAATTGTCCAAAGCGACGAAAAGGCTCGAAACACTCCAACAAAAGTTAGATCGTACCAAAAAGTTGGATTTAGAGGTCTTGGTGCAAGTTGGATTGAAGAGATTAGGTGTCTCAAGTCTGAATCCTCGGGAACATGCAGATTCCTCTGAAGATGCTGATGACAGTGATAAGAAAACACCACCTACACCTACATCTGGTGACAACATAGATTTGAAAGCATCGTCTCAAAGTGAAGACCCATTTTATCAAACCCTATTCGAGTCAATGCTTCAACACAAACGTCTCTCCGCCGCTTCGGATATGTTGAATGAAAAGGTCACAGAGTATCGCCAATGGACATTACATCGCGAGGCGATGCTTCGAGGGGAGGACAACCCAGACGATAATAACCGTGGTAAGAGAAATAAGAAAAATAAACAGCAGCAGGAAAAATCAGCATCTGGAAATGACACCATGGTAGTTGCCGGGGGTTTCAACAGTAGGAATAAGCGGGGAGTAGATTTGGGTGGTCATGAAGGAGAATCTGGATTATTTATTGGTTCTTTGTCGGGAATGCAGGCTGTGGAGTATGATCAAGGTGGCGAGAACGAAGACGAGGGGGGAGGGGGTTATTATAACGTAGAAGAAGAAAAGAAGAAGAACCGCCCAGGACAACGAGCACGAAAAGCCAAGGCGATGGCGATTGAGGCACGCAAGGCGGGTAAGACGTGGGATGCATCCACTAATTGGAGAGAGGAGAAAAAGGGCAGGAGTGAAAACAATTATGGCGAGCGACAGAAAAGTGCTAACATTGTAGGTGAAGAGGGAAGGCATGATTACAAATCTGGAGATAATAAAGCCAGACGCAATGAGGGTGATGGTGGTGCTAAGCCAAAGAAAGCCCAGGACATTGCAACAATGGGGAAAACTTGGAAGGAAGAAGGAAATGCACACCCGTCATGGGCTGCTGCTCAGAAATCTCAAGTTCACGTTCAAGAGTTCAAGGGGACAAAAATCACGTTTGATTAGATTTACCACGTCATAACAATAATTTGAACATGTAATCACAGAGGCATTTCCATATTTCCCAGCTGTTGTATTTCCTCCGCATTCAAATACTGCGTATTGGACCTTCGTTCCTCCGTCCTTGGGAAGCACTCTAGTTGAACACATACAATATTAATTGTACTAAACTTGTAAAAACTTTTCAGGTGGTGCCAAAAATGCGGTTTAGTCACTTGACAAACCCCCTTGCCCCAAAAGCCTTGGCTTTTTGCACCCACCGGATGAAGCGTAGCTCTCATCCAAGGGCAAGGTTTTGGTCTCCACCACCCGTGCAAAGGAAATTGATGCGAACGCCGTGTCACGCGGGCGACTCAATTTCCCAGCACTCTCAAAACTTGGTCCCCTCTGCTGCCCTCTTCTCACAATTGTTCTTTCCTCGTGTGCTCGTTTGCGAGCTTTTACTCTTCAACCCGGTTTCTGCCGTGCATCATTATCGTTGTAGCTTCTAAGGAAGGTGGTTTATGGGAGGTTGCAGCAGCTTCTAATTGTGTTGTACAGCCATCCAGCCAGCCAACCATACAGCCAGCCAACCATACATCTATCCAACCATCCAGCCAGCCTGCCAGTCAGCTATCCAGATCCAGTCAGCCATCCAGATCCAGTCAGCCATCCATCCAATCATCCATCTATCCATGCAGTCATGCATCCAGCCAGTCATCCAACCAGCCATTCCACCATATAGCTATCCAGCCCTCCTGTAACTACTGGCTCACAGTATCCGCCCCATTGGTGCTTGTACTTGCGTATCCGCCCCATTGTTGCTCCTACTGGTAAACCATCTGCTGCTCTTGCTCCTATGAGCTCGCCTACGTAATCCACTGCCTTCTCCCTTGTTGTTGAACCTGCTTTGATGGCTTTGCTCGTACCCGCCCCATTGTTGCTTGTACTTTTGTTACTAGCACCCGCCCCATTGTTGCTTGTCCTTGCTCCCCCTGTCGAACCTGTCTTGATGGAATCACAAAAACCCGCTGCATTGTTGCTTGTACTTATGTCAATTTGTACCCGCCTCATTGATGCATCAGTCCTTGCTTCCACTGTCCTTTCTGTTTTGATGGCTTCACGAGAACCCGCTGAGTACCCACCCATTGTTTGCTTGTTCTCGCTTTCCCCACCATGGCCGCCGCCATGTCACCTTTCCTAGAATCGGACATAGGATCGGCCGCCGTCCTTTTTGATTCGATGACTGTGCTCCTATCAGCCACCATGGTCTGCACCATGTTACCTCCCCCATAAGCGGACATGGGGATGGTAATTTTCCTATGTACCCTGTTCGTTCTCCCCTTCAACCTTTTGATAGACCTCGTGGCAGCGAGAGTCA
>JAZGVS010000253.1:0-17210 GCA_037356235.1 Bacterosira constricta
TCTGCTCTGCCCCTCACAAAATGAGACCGTTCTCAGCATCGCTCAACCTAGTAAAGGTAAAGATGCTCCTAATTCATCAGATGTATCGTGTATTGTATTGTATTTGTATCTTGCATTCGCTTCGCATTAGTTCAGGATGGGATTGCTGACACTCATGAGTAATCCAGTCACAGACAATTCAGGACAATATTCATCATCTCTCCCTAGATACATTAGATAAGAAAGTGATGGAGAAACTACGTACTCCAATGCCTGTAAACCAATGGACATTGTTGGTGTAATTGCACACGGCAATATAAAAGGTTGTGAACGATACGAAGGAAGACCATCATTGTTATTTATCATGTATTCAATATCTACATTTTTATGCCAAAGACTTCCATCATCTTTGAAAAAAGCGACGGAGATAACTTCTCCAATACCTTCAAAAAATAAGGTATTGCCGGTGTAATAACATATGGCAACAATGAAAATGCAGTCGCCGTCTTCATCGTCTTGGCAGCCTCATTATAAAACCTAGTCTGGGCAACAAACAGATCATTAAATATCTCATTGTCGCCGTCATCATCATCGGAATCACCCACAGTCTCGGCAATTGCCGCTCGGACAAACGCTCTATTCAACGTAATCAAAAGTGCCGTTATAACAAACGGAGTGATGAAGTCCGATACCGAAAAGATGTGGCCAATGATATTTCCACCTCCAACGTGTAGCTTTATTGATACGAGCCATCGAATCCATTCGAGACTGGCCATTACACCGAAGGATCCTGCGCAGAGTGCTTGGTTGCAGTATGCTCGAAATCCAGCTTCACGAACCTTATCAAATTTTGTTCTTGTTGTTGACTTCTTGCTATTGCGCAGTGGTCGTTGAACCCCCTTATTTCTTTCTCTATAAGCCTTGCCCTCCCTAGTAGCTCTCTTCTCACAAATACCCTGTAAGACAACACTACCCACCCCAAAAATACCCACAACACCCGCACCCAACTGCCTCGACGTAACTCTCTCCAACAAGAATGAAAAAGGCCCTTCACTCCCATAAATAGGCAAGCTTGCCGCCGTGAACACACACAATATTAAATGATTGAAAGCAACAATACCCCATATCCACGACATGGCGACGAACAACTCCAATAAATTATCATACCCCATTCGTTTATTTGGAGTGGCAAAACTTTTCCAATACAAGTGTGATACGCGCCATAAACCTCCTCCAAAGAAGAGTAGGCTTAGACTATCGAATATTTCAACGTAGTCTACCCAGGTTAAAGAGGAAGTGAAGAACCGGGACCAAATATTGGAGTCGATAAAGATCATGAGAACGCTGGAAACCACGGAGAAGAAGCACATTTTGACACAGTATTGCATGGATTGTAAAGCTTGGTTGGCCTGTATTTTTTTCTCCTTTTCGTCCATGTATCTGCTGGTAGATGTGGAAGAAGAAGAAGCGACATCCGCATCCGAATGTTGCCGACCAGCAGCCCATCCTCTCAATCGAACAAGAGAACCCATCCTAGGCGGTCGGTGATGATTTAGACGAAAGAACTTGCCTCTTTTTGCATTCTCTGGCAATGGAATGCTCTGCAGTGCAAAGGCCAAAGCAGTTTCTCGTGAGGAGCAAAACAAATTCAGTAGTAGGATGACTAGAAATATTTGTGGTTTATTCAATTGATGATAAGGCATGGGTGATTTCGTATGCTGTGTGTGTCGCGTGCGATGTTTCTCTTCAATAGAATATCATGAATGTAAAAAGTATATATCTCCCCTGTGTTTGTTATATCACTTGAACAGTAAGTTACGCTGCATAGGTGAACAAAATACAGTAAAACATGGATAAATATAATTGGTTTGTTAGCTGAGCAAATGCTGTATCACGAAACAATGAATAACATGGAACCAATGTGAAACATGGATCAAAAAGAAAAACATCTTTCATGAACAACGGAGACAACCATCAAGCCACTACAGTCATGAGTACATCAAACAATAACAGCGTGACCGCCGCTACATTGAACAGAGCCACAGTCATTGGGTGGGTCATCGACATCGTACCTGACGAGCAACGAGTACACAGATACAACCATCAAACACCAGCCGCAGAGTCACCAAACGCTACGCAGCTATACAGATATCGAACCGCACAGCCACCAGTTAGCCGTGTCAGTCGCGTCTTACCGTGTAATTGTATCGCCTCCGCCCTCTGTGGACGGGTGGTGGTTGGCGATGGGTCGATGTTGCCTGATGCGAACTTGGCGGGTGGTCGCGGCGGCAGTGTTGAGAAGGGGGTCGCGTCGGTGTTGTTGATGATGATTGTGTTTCGTGTTTCGTGTTTCAGGTTTTAGTTTCAGTTCAGTTGCTGACATTCCGAGGGGGCTATCATCTAGGATCCAACCTACTCGAACCCGAGGTGGTCTAGAGATACCAGAATATGTTTTACTAGTCAGTTATAACTAGATGGGATGGTTTTTCACCTACAATAGTTTGTAGCCTCTCATGGAGGGAAGATCCAAATATAATAATGATAGCCCCCTGTCAATACGTTGAACCGTCCCGCGAAATCTTGGACCAGCCCCACGCGTTACCCGCGCGTGACACTAAAATCTGCTGAATTTCGCCGTGACTCTTCGTCTCTCTCTCGACACATTCTCTTCGTCATTCGTCGATGTCAACCACAAAATTTAAAAAAAGGCATTCTCATATTGTCATTGTGTGCAAAAATAATAATAGAACAATATCAGCGGCTCGAATCTCCATTCGCATCTCTTGACTGACTCACCTTCTCTCTTTCCAAAAAGGCAGTGACAGTATTGTCAGTCGCTATCCTTTTCGTCAGAGCGATATATTATAGTGGCGTGGCACAGAGCAGTTCGTGACTACCATATCGTCATTGTTCCTCCATCTCCATATTCTATCCGCCACTCGCTTTTGTTTGGAACATTATTTTATATTGGTATTCGTAAACTCTAGCTAGCAGCAGCATGGATAACAACTCCCCCTCCAATGCCAATGTTCCATCCTGCCAGCATGCTAATGATTTGAGTGTCATTGACAATGCCGCCACTGGCAATGACGATGCGACTGCTTCTTCGACCAACGATGACAATAATGCTGTCATTGAATCTTCGGACTCCGCCAACGCTAACGATCCTGATGCTGGAAATAAAGCCATGGCAAATTCTTCTACCATCCCTGCTACTGCTGCTAATGGTACTGCATCTGCCACTTCTAGTGTTGACTCTACTGCTTCTACTACTAACACCAACAGCAGCAGCAACAGACGAACATCCCTGCGCCAACACCGCACAGCACCCAACAGATTTGTAGCCCGTGCATCGAAACAGGGATGGGGTGTGGATGATGGTGACAAGGCTTTTTTGGAGGATGATGTGAGATATGTTGCTGGGCCTTTGGTTGCTGCTGCTGGTAATGTTGGTACTGATGGTACTGGTGGCACTCGAACTATTAGTGATGTTGCTGTTGGCACTGCGCTAAGCGACACTGCTGATGCAACAAAACCAACAAAATCAAACCTCACAAAATCCCCAAAATCCTCATCCAAATCAATCCAAAAAGTCTTTCAAATGAACCAACAAATCGAAGCAAAGTATCAAAACAAGGGACGAAAGTATTATCCAGGCACCATTGTCAATGTACTACCAAACGGACTGTACAATGTTGATTATGACGATGGTGATATTGATATAAATTTGAAGGGGTGTGCTATACGTGCTGCTGTGGTGGGATCGAATACAACTCCCTTGGCTTTGTCCACACCAGTGTCAGGAGTAGCAACGCCAGCAGGAGCATCATGGCAATGCCACAAATGCAATAAGACAAATTTACCAACCAAAAAACGGTGTTCTTCCTGTTCTGGATGGAAGGGTGGACATCGAGAGGGATTGGGGAGTGCATCCTTGGCTTCATCTACACCGACAGCCTCAGCAAGCTCAGCAGCAGTAGTAGCAGCAATATCAGCAGCAGGAATGTGGCAATGCCACAAATGCAACTCAACAAACTTGTCAACCAAAAAGCGATGTTCTTCCTGTTCCGGATGGAAGGGTGGACATCGAGAGGGATATTCATTCCATTCATCTCGTTCTTCTTCCCCCAAGAAGGTTGGTAGGGCAGCAACATCCTCTACTGCCACCAATGCAAAAGCGAATGCAAAAGCCAACGCCGCGAATAACAAACAATCAGTAAACAATAAACGAAAGAGGAGTTCAACTTCCAAACCTGCTGATAATCCATTGACAGCTTCACAAGGGGCTACCAAACGTGCCAAAACAAACAAGGACGCAACATCCTCCAGTCATACAATGGCAGCCTACTCCAAACGAACATCCACTCTATCCCGACGTCCAAGACAGTTACGCCCCACGGAAAAGATGATGGCGAGTATGCAGCTGGAGCGAAATGATAGGGCAAAAAGTAGTTCAAATGCAAAGAACTTGGATGGTAAACTTCAAAACCATCAAAAAGTGACTTCTACGGCCACATTGAAAGCAGCATCATCAACAAACAACGATGATTCATCATGCGAATGGCAATGTCATAAATGCAATGCAAACAACTTGGCCAATCGGAAACGATGCTGTTCTTGTTTAGGGTGGAAGGGTGGTACGAGGGAGAATATTAGAAATTCACCTGCTACAAGTTCACCTGCCAAAGCTGCCAAGAGGACTGCTGCTGCTGATGATGCGAGAAGTAAAAGTAAAAGCAGTAGAAGGAAAAGTAGAAGTGAGAATTCTGCTGCTGGTATCACCACCAAGAGCAGTGATGGACGCGCTGCTGATGGTAGGAGTGCCAGAAGTAGAAGCTTACGGGGGAGCCAGGATGGAATTTCTTTGGACAACGGAAACATAAACCATGATTCCAACAATGGCAAGAAACAAACCAATCGCAATACGAAAGACAAGAAGAGCAACAAGACCAACAATTCCAAGAAGAAGAATGACAATGTAATGAATAATGTTGCATCATCTTTCATGGAAGACGATGAATCATCCGACGAGTATGACAATGTGGCATGTTGTCTATGCAAGTGCGCCGTAGACTTTAGCGATGAACACTTCTTTTTGCCTCCTCCGTCATTCGAGATGGAATCGGAGAATGAGGAAGCAGATGAAAGTAGTCATGTTGAGGAAATGATTGATGATGATGATGAAAATAATGAAGAGAGTGAGAGTTATCATGGCAAGGAAAACGAGAAGATGGGCACGAGGATTTCATTTGCTGCTTCTACTGCAAATGGTGCTGCTGCATCGACTCCTACCACTTCTGATGCTGCCACTAATTCTGGTACTGCTGCCACTGCATACGGAATTTCCAACTCAAAAGCTGCAGCTGCTACCGATACTGTTTCAAAAGATGATGCCAAGACAACAAGCAAAGATTCTGTTGCAACAACACACATTGCATCTGCCACTATTGCAAAGAAAGACAATGCGGAGAAAAATACCATTATTTCGAATGCCAAAACAATGACTGATACAATGCATGGTGTTCACTGTGAAGAGAAGAAGGATGAAAGCGATGATGATGCCAGAGAGGGGACGATCCAAGCGCTGAATGATGCAACTACAAAATCGACATCCTCCAATGATTTGGAATCATTGGATAATAACTTGCACCAAGAAGGCGTCTTGAACTCTGTAGATATTGGTACTGCAACTTCCAACTCCGACAACTTGAATGGCAGTTCCAAACAGGAGTTAAAAGGCAGTTCCATAGACGTGTCGAACGAAAAGGAGAAAGACGAAAAGGAGAGCGTAGAAGAGGAAGAGGACGAAACACCACCATTTCAACTACCCCGCCATTTCTACGATCCAGGCAATTCATTGATATTGTGTGATGGCCCCGTGTATGCTGGTAAGAAGCGACGTAGTGTTGGGGACACTCACAATGATGGTCAAAAACAGCAACCATTGGAATATCAATGCAATCGAGCGTACCACCAACAATGTCACTTTGTACCCGTACTCTCCATCCCACGTGGACCATGGAGGTGTTTGATATGCCGTTATCGCGATGAGGAATATTTGAAGGAGAAGGCCGCGAACAAGAAGAAGAGGCAAGGTGATACAGGAGAATGGAAGGGAGCGACTACTCTGTCGGATGCAGAGCTGCATGACATTTTTCGCTGTGTTCCAAACGACGTTGATCCTCACGAGGATGGAACGTCGGTGTTGAAGGAGGAGGATGGAGATACAATGGCAGCAACGGCAACAGCAAACACAATAATCAAAGCAAATGCAGACAGTGAATCCAATGACGAAGCCACAAACATTAAAGCCATCAATACTCAATCCACAAACGTCTCCACAATCACCATCACTAACAATAAACAATCCACCACTCAATCCACCCAAGCAATTGCCAAGAACGAACACACTTTCGAACACCTTTCCCTCGCACTAAAAACATCCCTCCTCCACAAAGAACTAACCACCCGATCCCGCACCCTCATCAAATCTTCTCTGGGAGCAATACGAATAGCCCAGCATTCACTACGAAGTTTTACAGAGACTAGCAAGGCAAGGAAGGCGTTGGCGGATCGTATTGATAGCTGGGGTGGTTCAGTAGGCTCGAAGGGGCCAAATAATCACAAGTCAAAGAAGAGGAGAGGGGATGTTCAATTGGGACTACCACAGGAATTATGCCAATGTGTCATGAGAATTGCTGTTAGTAAAATGAAGGTTAGGGAGTTGATTCTGAGCTTGGAGAGGGTTGTTCAAAAGCGTCCTTCTGTTGATGGTGTTGAACCACCATTGATGAATGGGCAATTGTTCAAGTCGGATATGAAGGATGAGAAGGTATCAAATGACGAGAATTCGTCACTGTCTAATGTTGAAAAAAAGGATGAAAAGAATGAAGGTATGAAGGGCAAAGACTCTACCACTACTGGTGGCGAGTATAGCGATGCCTTGGGTGAGCTGATGCAATGGTACCTCCGCCAACAGCAATCTCATGATAGCGGCAATGCGAGTGCCAGAGATGAAAAACATACCACAAAAGATCAATCTACGCAAGAGGGTAAAAGTCTGCTACACCATCTCTTCCCTGAGGGCAACCTCTGCCGACGTCGGTATGAACCACGCACCCCCGAGGCTCACGAGGATACAGTAGCAGTAGCCAAAGGTGCAGCCAACAGTACCAACTCCAAATCCAACGACGACAACAAGGACGATGACGATGATGGAGTATCACTAGACTCACTAACCTGCACAACTTGCCACCTCTCCCACGCTTCGGACACCAATGATATGCTACTCTGCGACGGTATGAATTGTTTTAGGGCGTATCATATGAAGTGTTTGGAACCAAAATTGACACTGGACGATGTGCAGGCAATGCATGAGGGTGAAGAGAGTGATTGGTTCTGCCCGCTGTGTGTGTCGCATGGGACGTTGATTCATTATGCTCGTGAGTACTGTGTGTGTTTTCAAGAATGAAAGTATCTCACTTGAAATACTCACCTAGCCCTGGCATTCAAAATCTCTCTTTGTGTCTTATCAGAATGTGAATATCTTGGCGATGACTATGAATCAAACAACACTGAAAAAGTCGAGGAGTGGGAAACTGCTAGGGATGTCTTCCCAGAAGCACCCTACGAGCTTCGTGTAGCGCAAAAATTCAAGGATAATATCCGAGATGCGGAGACGTTGGAGTTTTTGGCGGATACCTTGGGCGTTGTTTCTTCCACATCTTTTCATTTGAATGAGGCTGCAGCGGTGAATGATGTAGACGTTAGCAACTTGGATTTGCTAATAGAGGAGGATGAGAACGATGACGATTTCAATCACGAGGAAGAAGAAAGTTTGGATGATGAGTCATTGGCAGAAGATGTCAATGAGGAAAAGAGATTGGGAGGGGAAAAGATTGGTAGGGATGAGTTGGATGCTTTGTCGATTACCTCTGCGGGAGGGTCTGATGATGAAGATGATGGTGTATCGTCAGATGAGGATGGCAACAGCGATGATAGTGGCTCAAATCCCAGCAACAACAACAAGACAACTTCACCGCGGCGTAGCAAGCGAAAGAAGTTCACACTGCCGCAAAGAAGTGATGCTACAAGCGATGACGATCGTAGCCGATCTCCAGTAGCACCGTCGGATAGTGGAAAACTAGACGTTGTCAACATTGTACGGGGAAAACGCAGCAGGAACAAAGTAGATTATCGAAAGTGAGTACATTGATGTTTCATATTATTATGAATGAGTGCATACAAATACCATTGACCTTGGTATTTACCTCATCACCGTAGGCTCGCGGATGCCATGTTTGGAGATGAATCTGATGAGGAAGCCAAGGGTCCCAAAAAGGAATACAAGTATAGACCAAAGACAAAGAAGGCACGAGCTGCTGGCGGTAGCGATGATGACGACGACGACGGAAGCAATAATGAAAGCGAGAGCGAAAATGAGGGTGATGATGATTCGGGCAAGGTTGACACTACCAAGGGAAAGAAGGAAAATGCAAGAAAGAGTACCAAGAATGGCAAAGAAATAGAAGGTAAAAAGAGGGCAAGGAATGGTGCTCGGAAGAAGAGTACCAAATCTTCTCAAAAACATGGGAAGTGATAGGAGATAATATAGAGATCGAAGAATGCAGATAGCCAGCCAATGATACGATGATAACAGTTGCGATATCCCCACGTTTGGGCTATTGCTCAGTGCTCCCGCTTTTACAGAGAAGGGCGCTTTCGTCGCAAGAAGTCGCCGCAATAGAAAACATATAGAGAGAGCTGCCAAGCTGTAAAGAAATTAGACTGAAAATTGTTTGCTCATTCAATGGGACTTGTGTGAAAAAGCTTGGGTAGATAGTCTCCAGCAGCGAACGATGGAGAAAACTTGGGAGTTGGGAGGTTAGTAATAGTTAGAATTCACAACACAGAGTGGGCCATTGACAGGACTGAGAAAAACTCATTATAAATGTCACTACTGTGGGCGGCATCTTGTTTCAATCATTGAATACTCACCCAATAAACAGTTCAGTATAATGCCTCTCAATTGACTTCGTCATCGTGGTTCCTGCCAAACTATTCTGCTGTGCACAATGATATGGGATCTCGCTAGACCACATCATTCTTCTCGGACTTTTATGAGAAGCAGCGTAGTTTACTATAAAGATCCCAAATATATATGATCAATAGTAATAGTATAGGTTAGTTTGATTGGAGGCAATGATAAAACTGGCAGTTATCTGGAGAAGAGCTTTTCACATACATCAGCATCCAAGAACTCGTCCGCTTCCCTAAACTATACCTCAATAAACTGTCTCAGTAAATATCTCTCGAGCTCCTGCTCTTCTTCGCTCCATCAATTCAACCATATCCATACGAGGATCCATACTCTCGTTATGGTTAGCTCTGTCAAATCCTCGGCTCATTCAAGCGGCGGCATAGTTGGAGCTAGAAAGACGAAAGTCAAAAATACACAAGATTTCTATCGTCATAAAACCTAGTGGTTGTCAACTGCGTGCCAGCTCCTTTCTTGGGGTTTTCGTTGGAAAATGAGCAAACTGCGAATCTGTTGCTGGAGTTTTTATCAATAAGACTAAACAAAACGAAAACTATTAATAATTTCAAGTCTTGCTTTCGATACAAGACTAAAAAATTGGTCTCGAAATAATGATTGAACAGCGACGAGATCATTATTGAAAAAACGACGATTAAGGATAACAAAAAAATACCAATTGCCAGATGGTTAAGATATCCGTTATGTTAACTTTACTATTATTGGGCAGTTGTCTCGCTAAGAAAGCGAAGGGGGTGTCCACACAACCATCATCATTGAGAGTTCAGAGTAGACATCTGACAGTCTCATCCTCCCCATCAACAATAGAAACACGAATGGCGAGTTACGATCCTCTTCTGAGTGTTCCAATCTGCCATGAGATGGGCTCCTCGTGTGATACTGGAGACGCGTTGATTGCAGGTGTGGGTAGCTACGAACAAAACTCCCCCAATACCATCGACGGATGTAACGATCAATCGGCGGCAATTTATCAGCAGGATGAATCCATCGATAGAATCGTAGTCAGTTCAAAAGATGGTGGCACAATGACTGCAGGAACCTTGCTTGAGATACAGGCGACTGTTTCAACGGCGGTGGACGTTTCGACAAGATCCAATCCCGACCAACAGGAAACGCTGTACATGTACTATCATGAAGAATCGAGTAATTCTTGGAAGTTTATATGCAACAAGATGACACCGCCAGGAGTTGGAAACGTTACTTTCTCATGTGACTTTGAGATCCCAGAGAGTAATTATTATACGAATTGTGGGTCTTCCTGTGGTCTTCAAATAGTCCGCGTGAATTATGGATATGGAGAGTACGCCGTTGAAGCTTGCACGAAGACAGGAATATGGGTGAGTTTTCTCCTGAATGACTTCTTGCTGTGTCAAACACAGGTTTTCATTCTACTTCTCCGCTAATCCATGATTTTGGACAGGATATGCAATACTCTGATGCAGACGACCTGGTTTTTCTTGTAGCCCCTGATCCTACTGCTCCTCCTAGTGCAGTACCTTCGCCTGCCGATTCAACAGCTCCTTCTCTACAAATCACTGAAAGCCCGTCGCTTAGTCCAAGCTTGAGTGTATCAAAAATTCCATCCTCCAATCCATCATATCAGCCAAGCTTGCTTCCTAGTGATGTACCTTCTACGCCAAAATGGCCATCAGCCATGCCCTCAGATTCTCCTTTGGCTGCTCCTAGTTCGATGCCATTCAAATCGCCAACGTCTCAGCCAAGCTTACTTCACAGTGATGTACCTTCTGCGACAAACTGGCTATCAGCAATGCCAACGCCTCCAATCAATGAAGTGGTATCACCATTGAGTTGGATAGGTACTGAGGGATGTAGTATTGAGAATCCTTGCTCATTATGTGCGGGAGACTGCGATGAAGATGACGATTGTGAAGGATCATTAGCATGTTTCAAACGCTTGAGTGGACAGACCACTCAGATTCCTGGATGCAATGATGGTGGAGTGGGAGATGTCCCTGGTGGGGATTATTGTTATGATCCCAATGCATGGACCAATTCTCCATCACCCTACATTCCAACCGATGGACCAATTGTATCCCCAACGCACGTACCAAAGAATGGACCAATCGTGTCTCCAACATACGCACCAAGCAATGTACCAACCATATCCCCGACGTGGAAGACAAAGTCAAGAACAATACAGCCCTCGTTGGCACCTAGCATGATACCTACCGAAACATATTCTCCTCCAAAAATAATTGCATCATTTGATGCTGATATTCATGCACCGGTATGTGCTACTACCTCCAGCTCTTGCTCGTCGGGTGATTTGCTCGTTGGGGTAGGTATCTTAGGTCCAGAACCTAATGCACCAAATATCATCGACAACTGTGAAGGAGAAGGGTCAAATTACACATCTATCTTTCGTCATGACGAGTCTGTCGATCGAATTATTGTTCGAGCTACCAATGAAGGGATCATTGCTGCTGGAAACGAGATTGAAATTGAAGTCACTCTTTCAAGCGCAAATGACACATCAAACAGATCCATTCCAAACAAATGGAGTGTGGCACACGTTTATTATTCTTCAAATGTGGCTATTGGAGAAGACAATATTTCGTGGGAGTTTCTCGCCTCACACACAGTAAGACCAGGCACTGGAGAAGATATGTTCACTGTGCAATACATCATTCCCGTCCAAGATTCCAGTGACCAGGATGCTCAAGGTGACAGTGTGTCTTCCAGCAGTGCAATTCGTGTTACTTTTGGGTACTCGCAGTACAAGAGAAATCCGTGTCCTAGCGAGGTTATTGAAGATCTGTCCTATTTGGATGTGGATGATTTGGTTTTCCAAGTAGCATCCGAAGATTCTTCCAAAAGTATTGAACCAACAATGTCGCCATCTCCTACAAATAGTGCTCCCAGCGGTTGGAATGGTCGACAGATTGTTTTGGTGGCAGTGTTTTTATTCAGCTATTGCTTATAGATAATTCGCCATAAAACTCCTTGCCCCAGACTCCAGCCCTGCTGAACATAAATAATGATCTTCCCTTTTAATCACTCCTGTTCACTACTTTTGTATGGTACGTTTCATCCAAAGCATGTCACTACGTTTCACTACAAACATTCCATATCCTTTGTAGCAGTCAGTGTATATCTATACTTCTAGCCTACAACAACAAGTTGAAAGTGTTGTCATTCAATGCGTGTGTGATGACATTATTACCTCTAAAATGGCCGGGCTGCCTTATTGTCAGATTTATGCAACACACCGAGCATAATATGGTGAACATGCATCATTCCAACCACACACTTTCAAGAGAGCACAGCGACTATCAATTGCCCGGAGATGAAGAATTGCTTTCGCGTGCTGAAACCGTGAAAAAGAGCCAAAGCCAAGCAGCTCGCTTTCAAAGCCAATGTAAGTGTGAAATGGAAGCGTATAAATCCAGATCCATATTCACACCATAAAATTATGAATTCGAAGACATAGACACCCTTTTAGATTATTCCACAACAATCATTCCTACCCCAGTACCATGCAAGGTTATGGCGTTGCCGCGCTGCGTCGAGACAGACTGAAACGACCAACAAAGTAATTCACTGCAACTCACTTCTTTTTGGACGACAAAATGCAGACACGACATCAATGACAACGAAACCAACATTCTCGCTATACACGCATCGTCGATCATTCTCCATCCTATTCACCAGTCCACATGACATCCAGGCTGGAACGCATCAAACGCCAAAAAGTTTGTCAGCTTGTTCACCGCAACAACACTCTTCACCGCCGCCCGAAACTTCCTCCTCCCATTAAATTTCCTCATCGCTATCAAGTTCGCACCCATATCATTCTTCTCCAACGATTCATCACTCGCCAACGCAATCCAATTACTCTGCAGCGCCGTACTCGCAGTCAATCGTTCATCGGGATTGACACACAGCAAATTGGAAATTAAATTCTTGGCATCATCCGAGACGGGCCCCCAGTATTCCTCGTGGAATTCGTATTGCCCCTTGCGGATTTTGCGGAATAGTTTACGTTGGTTGTCGTCGATGAAGGGGGGGTAGCCGCCTAGGAGGATGTAGAGTATTACACCGACGGACCACATGTCGGCGGATTCGTCGTAGGGTGTTCCGGTTAGGATTTCGGGTGCCACGTATCCCTGTGCACATGATATGTGATGCAAAAGTTAGATGCAAACACATGTTGTACATTTCAATGAATGCCATGAAAGAATATTGTGAATCACCCCACTCTATTTAATAACATGATGATGATATACATTACATGAAACAATATAACTTACCGGAGTACCACACTGAGTCTTCAACGACTGAGGACTCTTGACAACCTTGGCAAACCCAAAATCCGCAATCTTAATCGACGAATCATCCGTCTCACTCCTCAACAACAAATTCTCCGGCTTCAAATCCCGATGTGCCACCTTCCTGTCATGACAATAACTAATCGCTTCCAACAAAATCTTACAAACCTTGCGTGCCTCCTTCTCATTATAA
This sequence comes from Bacterosira constricta, assembly GCA_037356235.1. Lineage (NCBI taxonomy): Eukaryota > Bacillariophyta > Thalassiosirophyceae > Thalassiosirales > Thalassiosiraceae > Bacterosira > Bacterosira constricta. The sequence continues at coordinate 13,517 of JAZGVS010000253.1, forward strand.
AAACTTTTGGTAACGACCCGATCGAACAATTCCCCACCGTTCATCGTTTCCATGACCAAGTAGAAATTTTTGGGTTCTTCAAAGAAATCGTAGAGTTTGATGATGTGAGGGCAGTGACGGAGGGCGGTGAGGATGATGACTTCGTCTTTTAGGGCGAGGATGTCGTCTTCTTTGAGTTTGGAGCGTTGGACGCATTTGATGGCGTATTCTTTGGTGGGGGAGCGTTGGTGTGTGCCGGAGCGGACGGTGGAGAAGGCTCCTTTTCCCAGCTGATTGTTTTGTTGGAAATTATTCATGTGATATGTGAGAGGTACATGTTGGGATATATTGGATGAGAAAAATAATAATGGGTGAAAGTGAGCAAAATTGAGATTACATATAATGGCTGGGCCCATTCCCAACAGTCTCAAAACAAATCATCCCCCCATGAAAAAAATTATCCCCATAATGTTTATTTGATTTTGGTGCTCCGCATGATTGGCACAAAAACGGACGAGATTGACCACCACCAACATCAAACCGTCGAACTCTTCATTCAATAATTCAATCCCACATTAGAAATGCACAAGCATTGGCATGCCTCAGTCTCAGTGGACCCCCCCCCATCTCGATTAAAACTCCTCTCCTACAAACAAAACGACACATCAATAAAATGGCAATCGCGAAAGCGTCATTATTTCAACACGTCCCATCACAACAACATAAACTAGTAACTCACCACCTTGGACATTGTATACAATTCATCAAATTTCATACCCGATCGGGAGTCTGGCTGGGGTGTTTCAGACAACGACGACGTCTGTCTACTTGGTAATGACATTTTTAATTATTTCTCTCTCTTGGGTGAAAATGGTGTAGATGATGGCGTAGGAGTGCACCTGAGTCTGAAGTCACTGTGCAGCGAACTAGATTTTTTAGCGGGGTTGCGTTTTAGTTGCGCGAGATGAGATTCACAGAAATAATGATGGACATGTAAAAGCACGCACAGATACAGGCTGTTCCAGCTGGTTCCAGGTTCCAGGGGGGGGGGGGCTGTTTGGATGGCGATGCGATGCGGGCCAGCCAACGACGGAGCAAGCTGGAGCAATCAAGAGTAAAAAATTATGAGGAGAAGGTGGATCGGATGGAGAAGGTGAGATACATAGAGTGGTTTTATGCAGGTTTCATGGGCTATTTATTTATGTTGGGGTTTGCTAGTACCTAAATACAGCCTCAATTTCTACGTTGGTACCTACCTACATACGCGTTAACTAAAACCACTAACCAGTCCCATTATCGATCATGCATGGTGCATGGGAGATGATGGAGCGAGACCCCCCTGCAGTGTCGAGTGTCACATCACGTCCCGGTGAGACAACACGCACTGACGACGTATGTACGTATCTAATAGAGTGGTTTTAAACAGGTTTGGCGCGGTCGCGGGCCTGGCCATGGTACCTACCTGAATACGAGATTAAACCCTTATTTGGCCCGTGACATGGCTTTATGTAGACTATACGTAGGAATCAATACGCTAAAAAAAGAAGAATTTTGTGACTTGGCCAAATTAGGGATCATGATTTCCGCGACACCCCGACCATGGGCGCCGGCGCCGATACAGCCGCCGAATAAACCTCCACCACCAAAGCGAGGTTACCAATCCCTTCTATAGGGTCTAGTTGGGATTGCATTCCATTTTCATGTAATGATTCCATCAACAGAGGCCACATGAATGATCTTGCCAACACGCATGAAAGTGTGACTTTTTTCTGTTGTACAAAATCATTAGCAAGCTGGGTATTGTTGGCCATTGCATCCATATTAGTATAGCTGCAAGTAAACAAATAATTCCATGTAATACTGTGGTTGATAGGCACCTTCAGGGGATCTATCATCATATGCGAGTCTGGCTGCTGGTATAAGTTATAGGCATTAATTTCAGATATGTGCACATGAAAATTGCTCTAGTTTAATGCCAATTAATTTACATCCGCAATGCCTAACAATCCAGCTTTGCTCTGCATGCATCATCGTCACCTAATCAACCACGTGACGCATTCGTTTCCTATCCATTGCAGTTGTTTAATCCAATAACCCCCCCCCAGTCAGCGGCTACAGACACCAACCATTGCCAGGCGCAATGCAATTTCCAGTTTGGATTGCCCATTTGTATTGGTGTCAATTCGTTTTCGTGGCGATTGCAGCCACGCTGTCGTAGCGCCGTTTAGAATATTGTTGCATTGTCATTGACATGACACCATGGTGTTGGCATCATGTCATAATGGTTGTGGTATCAAGTTGATTGTTATGTTTTTTGCCATTATTGTTGCCATCCCTTTGTTGTCGAGGGGGCTTTCGCCCTTTCGCTGTGGGGTTGTGTGTCCAGCAGCCATTGCCCTGTTGTTGTGTTTGCGTAGTTCTCGCGTATCATGTTGGCTGGTCCATCGCTTCAACAAGAAGTCGGAGTTTGTCTCTGCCTGCTGTGCAGAAAAGATTTGTTCGCTTTTTGATGTGGTGGTGGTTCATCGCTGGCAAGGTTGAGACGTAGAGATTTGATACGGATCCTGGCGACGAAGAAGCAGCAACAGCAGTTGTGGATGGTGATGGGGATGGTCCTCTCATTCCCAGCGTCTTCGTATTGATTCGGCACACCATTATTGGGCGACCCCTCGCAGAGCCACACGCATCACACATGATGGAGTGTGAGAAACGATGCTCTGGCGGTAACTGTGACCAATTTGAGGATCCACCCGTTCACAGAGCCATTGTCAGACATGTTGGGAGTGGTGTTTGGTAAACTTGTCCCGATGGATATGACTAAATAATGATGATATGTGCGATGTAACGCTGCAAGCACGAAATAAATGGTGGAGATTTTGTCGCGTGGTCTGACTTTGGCAGCAAGATTCGCTACCAAAACTCAAAGGGATAGTACGACCATCACATATCAAAATGATCGGAATCAAGTGAATTTTATTACACTGTATGGTGGTGTCGGGCAGAGGGTTCTAGTTTAAAAGATATTAAGGAATATCCGAACTAAACGTGATTTGTAGTTTTGAGCGTTACATTTGGGGGTTGGCCAAATAAGGGTTTAATCTCGTATGTCCTCGTTTGCTCGTGTGCGCCTAAAACACCCGCTTGGTGTCCATCAAGAGTTCGATTGTCTCTTAGGGAACTATGGATAACCTGAAAGAATAATGATAAGAAGTCGTCTCTAGCTCTCAATGGAAGAGTATCTCCCATATATTATGTGATTACCATCTCAAACTGGGAGCAAAGAGCGCGCACTAATGGTCTGATGATTCAGGTTCAGGGGATGGATATACCTGAGCATGAGCAGGCGCAATTAAAAGGCACTAACATCTTGGAGAAGACCATGACAGTGTTGGAACATACCAGCTACGCCAGTTTGTGGCCAGACAAAGGGATCAAGACACAACATTGCACTCACAGCTCTGTTGCTGTTGGGGGTTTGTTAAGTACAGCTTACCTCGTTCATTTACATTCGCTTGGAATAGAGAGTGGAAGCACTCGCATCCAGTGAATCTTCTACGGGTAAGAATTGCCAAAAGAACTAAAGAGCAACTATGGACAGCTAGAAGACAATTGAGTAGGTTTTGCTTCTGAGAATATTGCTTAACAGACTTAGGAGAGAATAGATGTTCTGTGGAGACACTGGAGATAGCTAATCTCGAATTAGATAGATGTGATG
>JAZGVS010000254.1:0-17244 GCA_037356235.1 Bacterosira constricta
TGTCAAAATTCCTTCTCAAGAGGGCTGTCTCACAATAAGCCCGCCCGTTGAGCAAAATGCATAGCAACCCAACCCTACGGTACATCAGGGGTTAATTAACCCCTGCGGTACATAACACATTTCAGATTTTGCTTGCTGTATATCGGTGTATTGTCTAAGATTGTCTACGATGGAAGTTGTCACTGCCGCCACCAAGGCCCAAGACTTCACAAGTGGCCTTCACCCTCCCTTCTTCCCTCCGCATCGTAGCGGGGGCAGTAACCATGTTGCCATCGCTTTTAGCAGCGAAAAGGAGCATCATCGTCATCGTCATCCTCGTCCTCGTCAGCCCGTGAGAGCAACGGCGACCAGCGTCGTCGCCCGTGACGGAGGCGGCAGCCGGTCGCTCGCCCTGGCCATGGGTGACCCTTTTGGCGGACAATCAGTCTTCGAGGCGACGCGGGGTATTCACACCTATGATTTTTGCGATACTGGTAAAGACGACCAAGAACTCTATCGAAATCTATATTTTTGCTCATATCAAAACGAAACAATGCCATATGCCATCCTTCCCTGGTACATCGTGGATGTCGAGACTACCGGCGTCCGCAAGGCCTGCCCGGAGACGAAGGAGGGGTGCCTCGCCGGCCTCGGTCTAGAGAGCTGCCTCGAGTTTTGCGGCAACTCCGGGGGGCGGGGGGAGCCATGCTCCGATGAGATTCTCTGCGGAACAGGCATGTTCTGCAAGCGCAGCATCGCGCGCAAGGAAGATGATGGGATCTGCAGCGTCTGCCCCTCGATTCCCGAGGATTGCCTCGCCGATAGTGTAGGCTCTGTATCGAGCAAGAAGAGCTGTCTCGAGTGCGATCTGAAATGCGCATACCTCTACTGGGGAGACTTCACCGTGGATGGCCAAGTGATCTGGGCCTATGGTCTCGACAGCTCTCCCTTACGTTCGATTCCCGGCTCGGCATTCGCACCCCTCGTCGACTGCTCAGATTTGGTCCTTGATAAGGTTGACATCTGCCCGGGCGCGAAGGACTCGATTTGCCTTGTGCACGATTATGTCAGGGATTCGTTCTACTGGAAGCTTGCGTGGAAGTGTGAAAACAGTGGAGGCTTGGCCATGGTCCTTTACTTCTCGGACACCGACTATCATTCGGACGATGTTCCGGGAGAGGCAATTCTTGTATCTCCGGCCAACATCCCAGTAATTCGCATAGCGTATAACTCTGGGGTTGCTCTCAAAGAGAACAAACTCGGCTCCTTTGCAAATGTGACAACATATGACGCCGGCGAGGATTGCTGGATTGATCAATATTGTTCCACCACGGTCTCTTGCATGGATGATGGGAAATACTGTTGGTTTAACGAAGATATGGACGAAGGCCTATAGTGTTATGATTGTCCTGAGAATCCACTCGAATGTTTCTTTCCTGCAGCGGGTAGTCCTATAGTTCAAAACGAAGTCGAGGCATGTGCCTCAAAGTGCGCCGCAACCGTCGAGTTTGGAATGTCGTGTAAGATGTGTGGCGAGACCCTGACCTCGTTCGATTTTGGCGTCGACGACCCCTCCGACCGGTGCGATTTTTGTGCGGAAGAGGACGTGAAGCATCCCGACCGCGTCCTTCCATTGTTTTCCGTCGGTGATGCCGAAGTCAAGTGCTGGCAGGCGCAATCTTTCTTCAGTAGGGTGGACGTGCACAAGGACTCGAAGAACTGCAAACTCGCTCAGCTTCAGGTGAGAGGTATAGAGAACATGTGTTATTTTTGTTATTTTGATGTTGCCTTTTTGCTAATACATCACCAGAACTATATCTGTGGGTGTGAAGGATCCGGCTATGCAGGTGCCAACACACAGGCAAAACGAAATGCACTTGTTTGGGTGCCGCGCGTCACGGCAATATTGTCTGGTCTGGTAAGGGTTCTATACTCTTTGTAGCATCGTCAGGATCAAACTTTATTCATTCAAGTTGTTCAAGTGCTCTCATTCCACTTGAACTTGCATTTATACACCAGGGATCATTATTCGTACTGATCGATGTCCTGAAGGAGAAAACAAGACGCTCCGGTTTATTCCACCAATTGATGGCTCAGATGTCCTTTTTTGACATCATTGGATCCGCTGCTTATGCATTTACTTCTCTACCCATACCCTCTAACTATTACTTCCAGGGTGGAAGTGGAAATGAAGCTACGTGCACTGCGCAGGGCTTCTTCATGCAGGTTGGCACGGTGGCATGTTTCACAAATGTTTCGCTTGCCTTCTATTACTTCTTCATTATCCAAAAGGGTTGGAGCGAGACACGCCTCAAGAAAATCCGCATTTGGTTCTTTATTTGTCCAATTGTGGTTGGCATGACATTTGCATTCGCTGGTAAGTTTGTTGCTGACTCAAATATATTGGACAATGTACTTCTTGTTTTATTTTTAATCTCATTCTGTATTGCTATTTGCCTTGCGTGTGAATCCTGTTTGTCTCGAATGCAAAACCATAGGCATTCCTTTTTATGGTAACATGTTGCTGTGGTGCAATAATGCTGCACCTTGGTGGCCAGATATCCCTGTCGCAATCGCAATTTTGGCCGCCACCCTCGTGATGGGGTCTGTATGCTGGGATGTCTATAAGAAACATCAAGCATCAAAGCGGTGGTGTCAAGGAGATTGTGGAACAGGTAATTCATTGGCGACGAAAGTGTTCTGGCAAAGTTTTTGGTATTTGATGTGAGTGCTGGGGCCCATCTTTCAGGTATTTTTTATTGTGCCTCCGAGCAGTAAATAATGGTTTCATGATGTTCTGTTTCACTCTTTTGGTTCTTAGAGCTTTCTACATGACGTGGCCACCTTATCTTGCGCTCCAATACTTTTGGGCTTCTGGGAAGGAGTATGGGAATTATAGCTTCATCTTGTACGCGGGGACAGTTGTACCACTTCAAGGTGTTTGGAACTTTTTTGTCTATGCACGCAATCATCAGCTGAGATCAGTGCGGCAATGGGCGTCCAGTTTGATTTCCTCCGGGAATACATTGTCAATCATCAGGTCCAGGAAGCCCTCCAATACCTAGGATCCCTCTACCACAATGACTACAAAAAGTCCCTCTGCTATAACCTCTAATGCTCTCATCTAGTGATTCATTGAAGTCACAACTAGGGCTAGGATTGCACATGAATGAGGTCTAGAACAGATTATTGTAATCGTCAATCAGTGAAGTTGTCGAATGAGCTCGGCGATGATTTGCTTATGACAGCGTAAATTCAAATGTTCAGATTAAAACCATGACTACTTATCTACACCATACACCAGACTTCGTGCAGCAGGAACAGAATCTAGACTTAATCAAGGCAGGTGCCGATATTGTCATGAAGCAACGCAAAGAAGATTTCGTCCAATAGGGCAACTCAGTTTGCCAGACTAGCCCGGCAAAAGGTGATCTTCCTCTAATGGGGTGGGATTTCTCCCTCCCATGTTGAACTTGCTCGTGTCAATACCTAAAACCCAAGTCAAGTCGCATTGTATCATCTCCCCTGATGATCACAACACAGGGACCGCAATATCCGACAAAAGCTACCAATGAGGCTAGAAGGTGAGGATATTTGCTTTTTCTTTTCCTGGCAGCAGGCTCCAGCACACTCATGTTTTCCCTTCTGAACAAACACACACAAACCAAACCTCTGTCATGCCTGATAAAGTTCAATCTTTTCCCCATCCCTCAACGTCACATCACTCACATTCCCATTCGCATCCAACAATCCCACCAACGTACCACAATAAACATCACAATTATAAACCCTCCTCTTCCCAAACCCCAAAACCTCCGGACAATAGTTCAATAATGCACATTCCATCCAAACGCCATGTGTCACAATGGCAATGCTGTTGTGGTTATGTTGATGCAATAGCCAATGGAATAAATTGTGTATTCGTTGCAAGACGTCGTGATGTGTTTCACGGACATCGGGCTTCCAATTTGTATCATTTTCCGTGAGTAGGTGATGATAGGTGACAGTTGGGAATATTGATTTTAGGCGAGTTAGTTGGCTTTGTTAGAAATAGAGAGAGAGGATACGAGTTTGTATCAATGATATGTTGTGTGTTGAGGTATACTAATTGATTCAATGAAATTTTCAATTGAAATTGGTATTATTGGAAGAGACATAGCATTTTTTTCAGCTCACCTTCTCTTATCAGGATAATGCATTCCATATGCCTCGCGTGCGTCTCCGTGACAGCACACTCTGCAATTTCTATCCAATACATGATAATGCACATCTTTTTTATTATCATCCTCCTCCTTCTTATCATGTTTCTTTATTCTTAATGTTGTTGTGTGTTGTTGATGTTGTTTGGAAGAGGAAGAAGACGCATTAACATCAGCAACCTCAGCATCACCAACACCCTCCTTGAAATAAGAAGGAAAAATATGTGATGCCGTTTGTAGACATCGCGTTAGCGGAGAGCATACCACCAAATCAATTTGCTGTGCAGCAGGGAGTTGTTGTAGCGGAGGACGATTGTTGCTGCGGCCGCTCTCGCCTCTATTGTTGTTGCGGCAGTTATTGTTGTTTTCGCCAAAACAATCATCTGCATCCATGTCCATGCCATCATGATCATCTCCACCATTATTCATCACATTGCCTCCGTTACTGCTTCTACCACTGACGCCACTGTCACCGCTATCAGCATCAGGATCAGCCATCACAACCCCCCTCCTTCGTAATAGTTCTCCCAACACGCGCGCTTGCATCTCGCCCTGCCGTATCAGTGGCGGGTCGGTGTATCTTGGATCGAATAGGTTGGGTTGGGACCCATCGGTAGTGGGAACATTGTGGAGTGCGACTCCGTGGCGGATTAGATGGATGGTTTTGGTGATGGTACTAGTGGTTGGTGGCGGCGGTGGCGTGGTTGATTGCGGCATGTCGTTGTCTTGATCTTGATGGTTGCTGCCTGCTTCATTCGGAATCGGACGAATGACGAATGCGCTTTGATAGTTGATAGGCTTTGGGCTTTGATCGCTTTGGCCTTTGGGCTTTGAGCTTTGAGGCTTTGGCTTTGGCTTTGGCTGAGATCAGCTTTTCTTTTGACGCCCATCACAGAGGGTTATGTAGTGAGGGGAATCACCTACCCGGCCCGCCGATTTTTTATTGTTCCACCTTGTACTCCCGGTTTCAAATTCAACTTCTAGCGTTAGCTAGCGTACCTGTCAAAACCCACTGCCCGGGGCATTGTTGGGGGTCATCAGACTACCGTCCGCCACCGGAGTGTCGTTTCGACCTTATGAATGGTTTTGCGTGTCTTTCTTTTTGCGTAAACTACTAATTTAGTAGATATGTAATTTGATATGACAACGTCATCTCCGTCAAGCGTTGGAGAAGAAGTCCGGAATCTCAGATCTTGTTCTGATGGCGTACGCTGGAATTAGTATTAGTCCTCTCTCTCTCAGCCTTCGCAGCGCAGCGCGGCTTAGCAACAAAACCATAAAGGATTCCTCCGTGGAGGAATTGAGGTCAGAATGTCACTCCGGTGACGGATGCTATGACAGTTGAGATCTTGCGTTTGGGACGGTGACAGTCTGTCACGGACGAGGAAAGAACAAAAAAAAGTGAGTCACGCGGTCAATAAATTTTGAAACCGGGAGTACAAGGTAAAACAAAAAAAATCGGCGGGCTGGGTAGGTGGTTCCCCTCACTACATAACCCTCTGGGTGCACTTGCATCAGTTTTCAACGGTTGCGCAACATCTTGAATCAATAAGAAAATAACGTGCGCGCGGGATAATCGTACTCACGATCGCCATTACTAGCCGTGGTTCTCAACTATGGTGATGTTGATGTAAGGATCTTGCTCAGTGCGTACCTCTTAGTATTACTTATCCCATGCAGGGGAAATTTACTGATTCCTATAGTTAACAGTACTTTTAATCGGACATTCCAATTTTGAATGGCCGAAAGGAAGCTCCGCCGTAGAAACGGTGTCAGTCTGTCATTCGTTCTCAGAAAACACAACGGCGCGCGAGAGACCGCTTCTTTTTAGATATGAAGCGATCTTTGCCGCCGACCAATTTCTCATTTTTCCACAAGACGCCGAATCAGAACTCATTGCCGTCTTCTAATTGAGCAAAAGCCCATCGAACGAACTAGAAAATCGCAATCTAATCAAGGTAAATTAATCATTGGATTGTTATGCATTGTTTATTCACACAGCTGGTGCGCTTGCTGCACTTTTAGGGGCTTCAACCGTCCACAGGCGGTCCTTTTCCTTGTGATTTCATTGTCGTCGTCATTTTTTAGACAATTCTGTCTCTGCTCAGCCAAATCAATTTTTGAGGCAAGCATACCCATGTTGCATTGCCATCCATGGCAGTTGTGTGATGGTCATTATACCGTCCACGGTGCGGATTTTGGTGCGGCGGCAGATGTTGAATGGCGGATGGCGGACGGCGGATGGCAACAGCTGATGCTTCTTTGGCGGACTGAATCTTTTGAGAACCCATTTCTCTACTGGCCTGCTCCTTTTTTCTATTGAATCTCTAAAGATCAAAGGGATGCATCACATGGAGTGCCTCTTTGGATTCAATAATGCTGCTGTTTCCACATTTTTTGGTCGGCGGTGCGGTGGCTAAAATATGGCGCCAAGCTTCTTCCTGGAACTGACCAGTCATGGATTCATGCTCAATACAAATTCCTGCATACAATACCTCTTTTTATTTTTGGGATTCTTGTTTGGTACGCTCGTAGGGTACTCTTCTATTTGATATCATTACACTGCTTGATCAGAGACGCTATATCGCTCGGCGATGCCTGCAAACCAAGTCCTCAAGAGGCTAAAGTCCAACATTGCTCTGGCATCTAGAAGACCATACTCTGGCCAGACATAAATCCTCATGTAGGTGTTTGAAGTCCATCTTAATGGCATCTGCAAAAGTCCATATGCTGGCCAAACACAAGTCTTTTGATCAAGCAGTTTGAAAATCCAATACCACGTGTGTCTTTGGTAAAATCCAGAACCTTTCCAACTGGAAATGTTTGGTCAAATCCATATCTAGTTAGAGACATGGTCCATTTCTCTGAAGATTTGGAAAGTCCATCTGGCACTTCTCTCTAGAGTTGTAAAATCCAACACCTCATGTGAGGTTTGGTAAAATCCATGTCTAGCGAGGCATGGTCCATATCTCTGATGATTTGGAAAGTCCATCTGGCATGATCCATATCTCTTACAATTTAGAAAAGTCCATCTGGCACAACTCTCTGACAAGTTGTAAAATCCAATACCTTGTGAGGTTTGGTCAAATCCATGTCTTGTGAGGCATGGTCCATATCTCTGACGATTTGGAAAAGTCCATATAATGGCACAATCATCTGACGAGTTGTAAAATCCAATACCTTGTGAGGTTTGGTCAAATTCATGTCTTGTGAGGCATAGTAACTCTCTGAAGAGTCCAAACTCATTTGCATGGTTCATATCTCTGACGATTTGGAAGTCCATCCAATGGCACAACTATCTGACCATAAAAAGTCCGATACCTCAATAGGTAGGATTAGAAAAATCCAACTCGTGGCAAGAGTCTATCTTTGAACGAATGGCCCAGTACATCACAAGAGGATTGACACGAATCTCTGATGATTTGTAGAGATCAAACCAACATAGCTAGATAAGCCAATGTGATTGAGAATCGAACTCATGGCAAACCATCGTTGAATAGATGGACCCCAATATCAATAGGATTGACACTGCTCTCTGATGATTTGCTAGGGTATCTAAAGTATATCTTGGACGAGTCATAAAAAAGGTTCATCAACATAGCAACTGAGTCCACCTTTGAACCGATGGTCAAAAATCTCAGTAGGATTGGCAACTCTCTGATGAGTTTACCCGCCATCCATTTACATGGTCCAATACCTCCATCGGTTTGGAAAGTCTGTCTTCATAGCACAAGTACATCATTGAGCAGATGGACCAATACTTTATAATGCAATAAGGATTTGATCTAACAATACGAGTCCAATCTCATGGTGTTTAATACGATAAATTCAAACATGTGAATGCTTACATTGATCAGCCCCGAATAAGCTGCAAAAATGTATTGCCACACATCTTCAATGTATTTTTATTTGCCAACTGAACAATACAGTCCATTCATATGGCACAATACCTCAGTAAGTACATCATTGCGCATGGACCAATATCTCATAGGATTGGCAACTCTCTGACATGGCCCAATTATAGGACTTGGCTCTCCATAGAGCGTTAAGAAAGTGATATCCATTATATCAGCTGTATGGTCTCTTTCATGCATCATATATGTCATATCTAGATGGCGTTGTACTTTTCAACAGGTCAGTATCTCATATACATGAGGATTTAATCCAATGATATGGATTCAATCTACCACAAATTTAAACCAAGATAATCTCAGTCTGAAATGATGAGGTCTCTGATTTCTTGACTTGGGATACTATTTCGAGTGAATAACTTCTCTGCAGAGATGTAGCATCCTTTATTAACTTGGTATATAGGTACAATATGGCTGTGACGTACACGCTTATATTGAGGCCATAATTTTGTTTCTGTTGAGATAGTGTGCCATTAATTGGTCATATTACAATCCCAAATGATCTACAATTTTGACATGAGACTATCCATGATCTCATGTTTGGCGTATGTATTTCTACGATAGCTCCACTTTGGCACAGCATACAAGACATGCATTTAAAGCAGTGCACTATTCTTGCTTCTGCTCTCCAATCCAAATCAAGTCCAGGTTCATCCTGATCCTGGCATGACCTTTTATGGTCATGGGACCTCCCGAAGCCAGCACATGATCAAATCTAATTTCATCCTGGCATGGCTATCATATCGTTTCAATCAAAGTCAGCCTCCATACTGTCAAAAATCTAGCCTCCAAACTGGCAGGCCCTCCAAAGTCATAAACCTAGCATCACACATACTGGTGTGGCCATCCATAATTGGTACATTCTTTAATATTGGCCGGCATGTGATTTTCACATGTGATCATCTGATCGAAAAGCACAGCCTTCAATGTTGGAACTTTATTTGTTTTTGACCGTCTGATCAAAGATTCATCCAGCGTATCCCAGCATAGGGATCAGTTATCGCTCATCCAGAGCCACAAGTCCAGCTTTCACACTGGATGGCAAATATTCATAGATCTTTGAGATTTTAGCGCCGGGCCTTAATGCTGGCAGAACATTATTTGATCATCCATCGATGAGATTACAATTTTGATCATTTCAATTTCTAAAGCATTGGTAGGTGGTACCATATCAATCCTCTACGAACAAATACGCCCACATATCTGAGGGATCCTATTTTTGATAACGGCAGGATCTTCTGATAGCATGCCGCTTTCCACGCTGGTACTATTTCATCAAACAAGATTGTTGTTTTCGATGATGGTATGAACACTCAGAAATGCTTGTCATAGCTATAAAATCCAGATTTCAACCTGGTGTGATTTTTTGTTATCATAAAGTCTACTCTTCATACTGGTGAATTTGATCTGAAAGTTCCAGTTTCTATCTGGCAACAAGTCCAGGCTTTCGTTCTGGCATGACTATCATAGTCATACGGCCTCCTATACTGGCATAAAGCCAAGCCTCCGCACTGTTATGATCTCATCCAGCTACAATTTTTACATGTTTGATCATTTTCTATCAAAGTCAGACTCTATACTGTCAATAATTTAGCCTCCAAACTGGTGTGATATTTCACCATCATCAAATCTAGCATCCACACTGGTGATCATTTGATGGTGAGAAAGTCCCAGTTTTACTGGCATCAAGTCCAGGTTCGTCCTGGACCTTTTTATGGTCTACATACAGCCTTCCAAAGCCAGACAGCAAATCCATTTTTTGTCCTGGCATATTAATTTTGAAATGTTTCATCATTTCGATCAAAGTCACTCTCCATACTCCAAAACAATCATCCAACCTCTCATAGAATTGGCCAGGATACGTAGCTAATTAGACACAATGCATCATGCGCAAGCAATCATACATGTCCGCTACCTACCCTAGATCCACCAACGGAACCTTCACTACCTGCACTACCGAATCCTATGTGAGATACCTAGGCCACTAGATATCTTGGCTACCTCTTCCTTGATCTAATCTTGCAGCCTCGCTTTGGCCTCCCAATAGGCATCCATGCCGATTGGCCATCCATAGCCAGTACAGCCTTTCATGCTGGTCGTGCACATGATTTACGTGTGATCATCTGATCTAAAAAGTATGGCCTTCTATATTGGCACTTTATTTTTGTGTGACCATCTGATTGAAGACTTGTTCAGCTTATCCTGGCATATCAGTTAGTCATTGCTTGTTCAGAGCCACAAGTTAAGCTTTGATACTGGAGGAGAAATGGTCATAGATCGTAGCACCATGCCTTTGCGCTGGCACAACATTTAGTCATCTATCGACGAGATTGATTGTTTCAGCTTCCAAAGCATTTGTCGGTAAAGTTGATCCTCTACAATCCTCTACGACCCAATGGCTGAGCGATTTCAGCTTCAATAAAGGCAGGAGCTTCTGATATCATGCCATTTTTCCATACGGGTACTATTTCATTGTACGTCTGGTATGATTGCTTGCCTATTTTCCCGGATACAGTGGTCTGAATCTTGACTTGAGATATCATTTCAAGTAAGTACCATCTCTGAGGTGTATCGCTTCTTTCTCTACACTTGGCAACATGCGCCCAGGGATGATTTTCTCCCGCGATGCTGGGAAAACAAGACTCGAATTAGAAACAGTGTTGCCAGTTGCCATCACATTTCAGCCCAATCTTTTGCTGGAGAGTATTGGTTAGAGATAATCTATCTCCTCCTCTGTTTTTTTTAATGCCTAAGTCACCTAAATAAGCTTTGACATGATGCCAAGAGACAAAAAATAAATAGGCTCCAGTGCCAATACGTTTCTTCCCCCTATTTTTCCAAATCAATCAGTATGATGTGTTCCTCTGGTGCTGGTATTATTTTTAAGTCAATTAGCTATGGTATGATCCTGCCACAATCTCCAGTCTGTCACGATATATGATAGAGCCGCCTACTCTCATTTGAGACTTATACCAAAGCCTGATAATTGTGACAATGGATTAGCATTTTTCTAACTTATCAAGATTTCTGTTGGTAATTGGAATGAATTCACATGTGTCATTTTTCATAGACAATTTGTTTTTGGCAATAACAGATAATGCAACAACACAATGCCAAGCTCGTTCCCAAGACCTGTGAGATAAAAACACGAGCCGTGATACCAGCTTTCTCTATTTTATTGAAATATAGTGATTGTATGTTTTTTGGAGTATCTTGCCCATGTCTCGACCGTGAGTGAGTGCACCTTCAACACAGTGAAAGTGAAAGAATATCAACACCGATGGAATGATCTATAATATTTCCATACAATGTGCATCTAATAGTGTTCCTCACTAAGGAAGGCATCTATATGCATCCCAATACCCTGCCCAAAGTATTTATCATGGTTTCTAATGAATTGCTGAGCTTTTATCATCTTTTGTACCAAAGCTATATTTGCACAAAAAGTAAGTCACCCCAGAGTCAGACAAAGCAATCGCATCATAATCGAAGATGGTTGCTAGATGCATGTCATTATATTAGAGTACCTAAGACTATGGCGGTCTCGGCCATTTTGGCTTTCGCAATATATGCATAATTTGTCCAGGTATCCAATTGAATGCAGCTCTACCTTTCTGTGGCTTTATCTTCAACAATACTCAAGTTCTTAGCAAGGCTCTTTTCACGAACAAAACTGAATCAATTGTTGCTTTTGTTCTGTGGGACAAGGTTTCTCTGGTCCTACTTGAATTGCATTGGCAACAAAGCCAGTGATTGAGTTCACATTTCACCAACCATTCTTCGTGCCTAGCTCTAAATCTGCTCAAAGAATACTACAAATTTTGCATCTTCGCTGAAATATCAATCCAGACTTAGAAAAATATTGTATATTCAAGTACAGGTGGTATCGTCAGCGCTTTGCTATAGTCACCATTAATGACAACTACTACAAAAAGGGTCCATACTGCTTTCGAAGCATTGAGATCATTATTGCACAATACCTTTACCGACACATCTGAGAGTATTGTGTACATCTCACTGGCAATATGCGGCATGTTCGCTTGGAACATGTAAAATTTGCCCTAGGGAGCATCGTTTTGTACTGGATCATCTGCCTGAGCATCTAGCTAGAGCGAAAAAAAACTCATTCCAATGATAGCATCCCACATGTATGTTGCATGTGGTGCTATGACCAATGCCCCAAAACACGGTGTATCTGGACAGATGCTGAACCAAATATGCATGGTAGACTTATATCGTAACATCATGAGCAAAATATGCTACCGGCCGTACATTTACGTTTCCTACGTATGTACCATAACATTATCCCATCCAGTCACGTAAAGCACTGTCTGGTTGAATTGATTGCATTTGATTCTTGAGGTATTCTCAAGTTTCTTCTTGGGGCAAACTCATTATCCTGAATTCTTATTGTTTCTTTTTACCTATCTGAACAAGAACTAAAGAGATTCTACCCCTCGAATTTACAATTGTACCTCTACCTATGATACTACAACATTCTTTTGTAAAGAGATACAAATCTTCTCAAGAGAGCTTCAGCCCAAAAACTGCCTACATATTTAAATATCTGATGTCTCAGTCAGGTTAATTGATACACATGGATATAGTACGCACAAAGTGAATCAAAATCCCTTTGGCTAGATTCTTCAGGCTGGCTGATCAATTATTTCTGGTCTGCTCAGGTCAGCCAATGCCAATGTAAATTTCTGAGACTTGTTATTCTAACATGCTACTTGGTTATGATACCAATATACGTACAGCAAGTGCAACACATGTTGCTGTCCAGACAAAGAGGTGTCAGATGCTAAGTGACAAATGGGAAGCTGGACCATTGTTCGCCAAACAAAGCTCGCACAGAAGATGAGCAATTTACTCAACCATCACATCCCATAGGTGGACAGTAGGGGGTAGAGACGTCACCATTGAATGTTTCGTTACAGTCCACACCAGCGGTCTTGTAAAGAAGGAGGCATCCTTGATTGTCTCTTAATTTTGTGGATAATTATGCCGAACAGAAGTGACAACATTCAGTGATAAATGCAGCACCCCAAACTTGTTTCGTTGAAGGTATATTCAAACCTCGTCCCTTTTTGATGAACTTTCCTTTTTGTACTCGTGTACTTGAATGGCAAAAACAGGGACCTGGTAGGACCACATTAGCCAGATGTACTAGTATCATTTGCTGAAATTACGTGAAATGTTATCCCGAATTGACAAGATTTTTACCATCTCATCATTGTCCGCATCCGTAGGTTCAATATAGAAGGGAGGCATCTTTGCTTGCGTCTACCTTTTTTTAATGGATTCATTTATCCATCAATTCATCGGCCTGCATGCCGATCCTTCAATTCGCCCAGCTGTCAATCCGCAGAGCCATCAATTTGTTCAACCATTATCTCATCTTATCATCATCTGTCCACCTCTGACCGCCACATAAAATCAAATCACCACCATCATGATGGGCCCATCTCCCCTCAATAAATCGTCCGCGAACTCTACACCCGCGTCCAATACTGGGATGTGGCGATTCATCCCACCTACACTAATCAACTCCTCCTGCCATGGTAGTGACACAGGCAGTAATACCAAGCAACAATCAACATCCAATATCTACTCTCAGTCAAATCAAAGCAACGCGCCAACAGAAGCTGTATGCAACGATCATTGTCGGACACTCAATACCACTCAGACAAGGAAAGCACTACACACTGACACTCTCTCATTATTTGACAAGCGCACGGCGAACAGGGACTTCGTAAAGCTTTGTAATACTATCATCATACAATCTCAAATTCAAATCTACATCATGTCATCCTTGCTCCACATATTTGCAGAAGTTTGCGGACACCTCAAAGAATATTTACACCTCTTCAAAACTAATCATCCATAGAGTAAAGAGTGTACTATGCCTATGGATTGTATCTGGTGCTCAGCAGCCACACAAAACCATCGTCTGGTACCCCCTGCTTGCTCAGTCAAATCAGCACACAGCGGAAGCTGCATGTAACACCAATCATAAGACAGAGATGAAGTGACTTCTGTCACCAGATCGACATGTCATCTTTGCAACCTTTTCACAGGCTCAACAGAGAATATATCTAGAGGAGGTACACACTGACTTACTGGAGCTATGACTATGAAACCAGTACCTTGCAAAGGTAATGCTGCTTTGTACATCGTGATAGCAAACACAGAGACAAGTAGAGAATGCAATAAAATAACATTTAGTTTAAATATCTTTATCATTCTCATGATCTAAATTCAAACACAATATATCTGCATATAATTTGACGTGAATATGCAGTAGAAATAGAAAGTCAAATGAAACAGCTTAGAGAGCAAAGTCAAAGAGGCAGGAGAACTCACGAAGAACTAATACGCTTAGCTGGCTATACTAAACTTTACCTATCAGCAAAAGAATCAAGATAGGTTCAGCTACTGAAAGATTACCTGTGGTAAAAAGATCAGCATTAATAATGACTATTTTAGGTGAGAGTGTAAATCGTTCCAACCATGATCATAATCCATATTGCCATCCTTTGCCATCCGCATTAGTCGTGTGCAAAGAAAATGGACTTACTGACTGTATTATCAATGTCATTGTTGTATTCCATAAGTTACCCCGCGACGGCATTGTGGAACAAATAAAGGAGGAGGGAGTGGTGTGAGATCGTTAAGGAGTGGCATGTTGATATCGTAGGCAATTTGTGATTTGACAAGAATTCGGTTATTTTTGACGTGATGCAGGTTGACTGAGCTGACGATAGCCGCCAGCAAGGTCTGACCCGTGGCGACTTGGAGTTATGTTGCTTGGGCATATGTGGGTGGTATGCCGCAATACTGTGGGGTGGGGTGGATTGTTGTGGCCTTGGGAATGGCGAGAGCATTAAGTATGGATGGTGTCATGGTCGTCATGAGAGGATTATGCAGATGTAGAATGTGATGTTATTCTTTTTTTCTTTATCTAATATCTACCTAGCGGTTTTGTGTGGTGGGGGTCTTTGGTAAAAAAGAGCTCAATATCGTACTCCCCCAAGGTAAAGGTAGGAAAAATCAACAGTGCTTGGCATAGGCAAGAGGTCCTTGCCCGGTCGTACCCAGTATTGTGTCACGACCATGCTAGCGATCTCCTTGTCTTCCATGTTTTAATAGTGCACTGACACAGTAATCGCCAAGAAAATTCATGCTAGTGACAAAATCCTGAGTTCCTTGAATCTATTGTTTTGGTCAGGTGTTTATTTGCAATGAGAGCTAACTCCCTCCTGCTCACAACCATAAACACTAACATCATCCGGCTCATTGGCTGATGGCGGTTTGATGAGATGCTTTATTAACTTCACTCACGTATGATTACTCCTGCTTTATAGTCGTATGATTCACCCTTTCATGCCTAGGGGCTCCTGTGGGGCCTCTTCTGCATTAACATATATAGTACGCCTAAAATATCCCAGATTACATCAGTCTAAGTATGTACTACTCATTAGAATTAGATGCCTCTTGGGCAATGGAGTTTGACACTTGGTTGGTACTCGTACTCCCAATATTGACCAAGTATTGATGTGTATTGGATATAATATATGTAAGACCTCTGCATATTAATATTACGCCTTGTAAATCTCCAATTATCAGCCTTATAAAACATTAATTATCACCATTCCAAGTATGGCGTAATTTCCTTAAGATGCATGTTGAAAATGGCACATGATACTTAAAGTGCCGCCGTATTAAGTCAGGACGAATACCATTCTCTCCTGAGTCCTCAGTGTGGATACGTAGACGCCAGGTCTATCGGTCAATTGTGCGTTATCATGCTGGAAAAATTCGGAATAGAGGAAATCTGAAGCGTGCTGCACGAAAATGTGGGATCACAGGTCCATTTCAAATCTCACTTAGCGACCTGCGTCGCCGCCTAAAAATCTGCAAGACGAAATGCGATTACTACAAGCGACACGGTCAACGCTATCGTAGGCAACATCTCAATAGGAGATTGGAGGCAGCAAAAGATAGAAGGGATGAGGAAGCCGAAAACAAGATCTTGGCCATCCTCCAACGTGAAAAGGATAGGTCTTACTGGCGACGACTAAATTATTCAATGGCAAAACCCAAAGGACGTAGCGTGAGAATAGTCCAAAATCCGCTGGATGATGGCGGGATCATTGAATATGACACACAACGTTCAGTCGAAAATGGGATATGGGATGGCATTCATGGGAAACGGTTCTATCTGGCTGAACAGGCTCCAATATGCCAGGGCAGACTGCGCGGGGAATTCGGTTACAACGCATCGACTTTAGCAGCCCGAAAAGTACTAGATGGCACTTATGCATATCCTCCAGACTGTGATCCGGCGACGAAACTCATACTGAAGGAATGTGAGAAAATAAGAAAGGTGATTCCAAAAAACAAGGTATCAACCTCGTTCAAAAGAGTGCACTGGCAACAACTGTGGCGGAAAGCGAAAGAGAAGACTTCATCATCAGAGTCCGGTCTACACTTCGCCCACTATATTGCAGGCGCGGAGTCTGATGTCATTTCCCACATGCACGCACTGAAAACCGAAATTGCAATTTTATGGGGAATTTCGCTCGACCGCTGGACCCGAGGCTTGTCGTGCATGCTTGAAAAGAAGCCAGGTTGCACCCTAATCGAGAAGTTACGGGCAATCCTCCTCATGGAAGCTGATTTTAATTTTCAGAATGGCACCATATATGGCTCCAGAATGCTTGATGCGGCTAGGCAGTACAACTTCATGCCAGAGGAGATATTCAGTGAGCAGGGGAAGACAGCTGACGATGGCTCCTTGGCGAAGATCTTTATTTATGATACGGTCCGCCAATCACGGTGCACAGCAGCAATCAGTTCGATCGATGCGGCAAATTGCTATGACAGCATTGCCCATGCAATCGCATCGTTAGTCTTTCAATCGTTTGGAGTTCCTGTGAACGCAGTGGAGTCAATGTTAACAACGATACAGGAGATGAAGTACTTCCTTCGGACAGCGTACGGAGATTCCAAAGGTTACAAAGGAAGCACCATCTTGGTTAAATTTCAAGGACTTTGTCAAGGAAGTCGATCAGCTCCGGCAGGATGGACAGTTATCAGTATAACCATTCTGGGAGCACACAAGGGCAAAGGACATGGTGGTCACTTTGTCT
>JAZGVS010000255.1:0-17290 GCA_037356235.1 Bacterosira constricta
GACAATCGTTGGTGGTCAATTGGTACATCATATGGTGGTCCCTTCCTGGAGAGTGAGAATCCACTGGATATTGTGTTGGATATTGTATCTCTAAAACTGCAAGGACACAGCACAAACCATGTGGAGTACAAGCCATGGAAGAGAAGCAAAAAGGGTCTCAAACTGTCTAAAGAACTAATCAAATAATATACATATCAACATGAATGTTGGATTTATGCAGATTTATGAAGAAAAATACTGTTGAATTCTTATCAAGAGATATGAGTTGAAACTACATATCAATATTGATAAAGTGG
Organism: Bacterosira constricta; assembly: GCA_037356235.1. NCBI lineage: Eukaryota > Bacillariophyta > Thalassiosirophyceae > Thalassiosirales > Thalassiosiraceae > Bacterosira > Bacterosira constricta. The sequence continues at coordinate 297 of JAZGVS010000255.1, forward strand.
TAAAATTATACAATAAACTATATTAAATTAAATTAGTCCTAGAGATCCAAAATCCAACGGTCCTTTGTGTTCCCTTTTGCACGATTGCGGGCACTAGACAAGATCAAGAGACACATAGATCCACCATCCACAAGATCAAAACCAACAGTCCACCCTGCCTGAACCAGCCACCATCCACAGGAACAAGACCCTTGGATTCATACAGACACTGGTTATTGGGATTGATATTGATGCATCGATCGCAGTTCGTAATGTAAGCGTGGCGCTCGTTTTGATCGCTGTCGAGCATTATTGTTGTCATTATCTTTATCTTGACTTGGCAAAATAACCATTCTATTGACAAAACTTGTCTAAAACGCGTCTCTACCAACAGCTTAAATAGAACTTCATCACCACCGCGACAATGACGGCATTACGCATTGTCAGCATGGGCAGCAGTCTAACCCTCCTATCATGCTGTGCACTATTGTCCAGCGTGGCGGGCGAGGCGTCTGGACCATTGCTTGGTGGATTGTATCAACCTACTTCGGATGTTAGCTCCATGTAAGTCATTCAGTCGCCGTTGTTGTTGTCGTTACAATGCCACCTGCCATCCACCACCTCTCACCCCTCTCACCCTCTCAACCAACCAACCAACCAACGCAGCGTGGCCCTAACCGAACTCCTGTCCGCAATCGCCCTCGAAGACGACTACACCCAAGGCACAGCACGCTACCAACAAACACCCCCCGGCCTCAATGCCTTCTCACTCGAATCCCTCTCCGCTCCAGCCACACCCATCACTGGCACCTCCATCACTGGCGTAACCTCCACCACCTATACTTTAGAACCATATCTAAACTCCAAGAATAATCCATTGTATAGTATTTACATGTATGCACTGTGGCGTTCTCCCAATGGTTCCGGCAAGGATCACAATGATGCCAGGCCATCCTCTTCTACTCCACGATCGACCATGGAATTCCTAAATAAACCAATCGATAATTACGGCCACACGATCATCACGGACGAATTCGCTAAAACATCCGGGTACGATCCCAAATTAACAGCGGAGACCATTCGCGTGACCGATCTGTGGATGGCGGTGGTCCAATCTCTCTACAATGCCGTGGAAGTGTGCGATGTGGGATTGGATCCTTCGGTGGAGAACAACGAGTACGAGAATCCAGTGGATGTGGCGGCGGCACTTTGGTTTGGCGATTTGGATTCCAATGACGATGGCGATATCGCGGTGGGGGAGAGTGAAACATTGTACGGATGGGCGAAGCGCGCAGCTGATAATTTCAAAATGGATGATGATGGGTTTGATGCCAATGATAAAATCGTCCTTGCTCTGAATGATTTGCAGGATAAGTTGACTTGGTGCTGGTCCGGTCCCGACCGCGATGAGGATGAAACGGATGTCGCCCCGGAAGGTTCGGGGGAGCCGGAGAAATCAATGGTGTTTCGCATGGCGGTGGATGATGCGGTGAGGTACATGACTGTGCCTTTGGTGCAGAATTTGATTCATTATAGTGGGGTGGTGGCCAAGGCTGTGGAGGAGGGTGGGGTTGAGAATGTTTCGGGGAATGAGATTGATTATGTCATTGTGAGTTTATATTGATTGGTTGGTTGTTGATTTGTTGATTTGCCTTATATATATCTTCTAACCCCCATTCCCCATTTCCATTCCCATTCCTCTAACAAAAACACAAACAGCTCTACGGACTAGTCACACTCCCCCCCATCACAATCTGCGACGAAACAGCCTACAACTCACTCTACGACGATCTAATCCACAATGCAAAAGAGGAATCCATCACCTCCGCCACACTCTACAATGTACTCAGCACTCTCTACTCACGATTGCTCTGTCTTGGCATCGAGTGCAGTTGGATTGGCACATCGACCATTTTGGAAGGGATCGGTGCCGAGACTTTTCCAACGTGTCAGGCTCCCTCCATGGATTTTAAAGGGTATGTTATCGGCGATGAGGTGGTGATGGAGCGTCTCAAGGTGGATTTGGACATTCGTACCATTGGCACGCTGATTGAAATGGAAGCCCCCACTGCTGCCTACGATGTCTACCACTGGGGTAAATTCTCAAGGGTTTATGTTACAGAACACGGAGGTTCGAATATTGCACTCCAGGATACCGCCTTGACGAATATGAATTCACAGAATACCGTGGGTTTGGCCTTTTATGAGTATTTCCAACAGGCGCATTACGAGGATTTGCACGACTATCAGGCGTTGATGGGCTTGGAAGATTTCGTGGACGCGACTCCCACACAAAGGAGGATTATCACGGAGAGTTCCATGGTGTTGATCACCCTGCATTCGTTCGCACTGAATTCCATGTACGATGCTCTTGACGCCTGTGATCAAGGATTGGAGGAGACCACCTGGGACGTGGCATTTGCGTCTCTGTCCGGATGGGCCGAAGAGACGGAGAATGCCGAGAAGGGATTTTTGTTCATGGAGATTGCACGATTCTTGTGCGAGCAGGCGGAAGTGTGTAATTCTCTGACGGGGGATTCGGAAGTGAATGGATTGTTGTTGGCTGCTATTCAAGGTGGGAAGGGGGATTTGGCTGGTGCTAGTGATTGTGCTGCTGCGAGGGAGAAGGTGAAGGAGGTGGAGACTTTGTTGCAAACTGTGTTGGTCGATGTTACTGCGTACTTTGCGGAATCGATTAGTGAGGATGTTACGAATGTTGATAATTTGGCAGAGGGTTGTGAGTGCTATGATTGTCTTTTTTTGTATCATCATCACCAAACACATCATGTGTCATCTCATACTCTACTTTCATTCATTCAATCATTCAGACGGCGTGGCAACAATAGCATTGGTGCCACTGATGAAACTAGTCGACCCCACTGCCTCAGAGGTCATTCAGAGGAACATGGGCATCTTTGGACCATCATCAACCACAATGACAATGGCGTTATCCTTTGCGGATGGGAAGGAAGTGGTATTCGATGCATTAAAGTCATTCGTGACCTCGGCAGGGATTAATTGTGATTTATTGACCACGGCAATTTGTGATGGAGTAACGAGTCCTACCGCATCTAGCCCCGATCCTGTTCTTTTCTCGTGTCGGTCTGGAATTGGCGGAGGCTTGCCCGCCTTGGATAGAGTGGATTATTCGGAGGGTGATTATGCTTCATTGCTTAATGGCGAGTACAATCCCACTTCGAATGTTGATCACATGTAAGTCATTTCTTTTTTGGCTGCTTTGCCATTTGTATTACTGCCATGTGTAGGTACTAAAGCCACCAGCAACTTTTGTTCTTCTGTCTCTACATTCACACCGACTCAGTATCAAGCTCACAGACAAGGTAGAGCTCGTTGCCAACTCTGGCGTGGTGTATTCTGACGGTCTTGCACATTACACGCAAGTAGAGGATGAAACATCCCTTGCGTGTCTTAGCACTGCGAATATATGGGAAGACATTATCACATCCAATCCTCTGTATGTCATTTACATGTATGGATTGTGGATCAGCAAGAATGGCGACGATGGCGTTAATGGGTACAGCGATAAAACGTTTTTCAAAGGTCCAATTTTGAACTATGGCGACACAATTGTCAATGCTCAGTTTAACAAGAAGTCTGGGTTTGATGCAGCGATTACCGCTGAGACGATTCGTGCCATGAATATGTGGATGGCCATGACTACAGAGATGTATAGGGCGGCGACGAGTTGCAGAGATGGATACGTTTCCCAATCTCCAGAGGGTTTCAATCCTGTTGATTTTGCTGCTGCCCTTTGGTTTGGTTCTGCGCAAGATCCTGATTCGTTGGATGGTGCCAGCCTCTACGCATGGACCAAGAGGACAGAAAAGGGATTCACTGGTCAAGGCGTTCGTGTGTCTGTGGCAATGTCATCTGAGCTAAGCGAACTGCAGGCTAAATTTGTATATTGCCGGAATGTTCCGAAGGAAGCACAAGCTCTGAAAGGAATTGAAATGAAGCACAGGGTTGATGATATCACGAGGCTGATGGTTGTTCCGTTGGTACAAAATTTTATTCACCATCTAGCTACGGAGGTAAGACGTAGAATGTTTAGCACACAAACCAGTGAAGTATTTTCTTCAGGTCAATTGAACTCATCTCTTTGATCTCTGTCATGTGCAATTTTTGCTGCTTAACCATAGTCTGGTTTGACAGATGATGATCCCACGGACCAACGATACTACATGGTATTATACTCGCTGACTCTCCTCCCCTTAATTTCCATCTGCGACGAGGATACATTTCACGACTTATACACTGACTTGATAACGAACCTCGATTCGTACGATTCGAGTACTTTTGCGGATCACCTGGAGAAAATTTATGACCTCTTTGATTGTCTTGGGATAACGTGTGATATGGTTGGGAAGAGTCTGTACGATACTGGGGAGTGGCCAGAGTGCAAGGACAGTTCTGTTGCGAATAGGAAGATTGCAGGATACTCTCCAACGTCTGATGCGTCACTCGATGTGAGCTTTTGTGTGCTTTTCTATCATTCCTTCATGATTGCTTTTTCCGAGCTTCATTCACATTTGTTCACCAACCCATTATTTTTGCAGATGTTGAAAATTGACCTTGACATTAGCACCATACTGTCCTTCATTATGATGGAAGTAAGTTTTCCCAAGTAACGTGATGGACTTTTTGGAGGGTGACATTGTTTCTTTCCTGATTGCTAACTTTCTTGTCATCGCTTGTTGTCATAATATTGTGATGTCCAGGCCAACGATGCTGCATTGGATATCTACGAAAATGGACGTAATGTGAGAAGCGAGGATTCTGGTTCATTCACCTCTCTCAAGGACATCAGCGCTCCTAATATGGACCCTGCTGCCATGAATTTGTATGATGATTATTTTACTTCAGGCGACGTGGATTATACAAAGGTTACCGAGAATTCGATCATGGGCAAAGAGTCATTTTTGCGGTCCTCTGTCCTGAAGAATAGCGGGGCAGCAAGCCTTGCTATTGCTACCATTGATATGCACATGAACATTCTTGACAATATGTACCAAGCAGTCAATTTGTGTGAAAACTATAGTGATGACCCTTCCCCTACGGCAACATACGAAGGGTGGGATGTTTATTGGGATAGTGCTGTGGCGGGGACAGTTGGCTGGACTGAAGGTTCAGATGATGATAACTCTTTCATTGATGGTTATCTCTTTATCCAGCTTGCGCAGGAACTTTGTGAACATTTTAATAGCTGTGACGATGGTCAGTCAATCATCAACAAATTGCTCATGGACGAGTTCAAGAAAGGTCAGGATGCCTTGAGAAATAAAAAATGCGTGGACGCAGAATCATCAAAATTTGCGGTCGAAAGGTATCTTCAAGCCATCTTGGTTGACAACCTTGCGTACCACTCCAAAGTTACGGATTCACTAGAGGATGGACGGCATTGTTTGTTGGCTTATGTTGCAGCGAATGCTCTTGTGCCGCTGATTCGTTCCAACATCGATACAGCTGCAGCTGCAGATAAAATTGAATCAAATATTGTGTCTTCGGCCGATGGATGTGATGTTTTGAGCGTAGACGAAGTCTATCAGGCGCTGAATGAATACGTGATATCCAGAAGTATTGATTGCTCCTGGCTTGGTAGCTCAGTGTGTGAAGCTGTGGATCCTGTTGGCGATGAAGACACCGTGGACAGTAATGATATGGGGGAAGGCACCATTGATAGTAATTTTATTGAGGAAAGCACCACCATGGTCAGTAATGATATTGGTGAAGTCACCTTGGTCACTCATGATACGGAGGGAAGCACCATGGACAGTAATGATATGACTGCGTGCGGATCTGGAATTGGGGGAGGCTTGCCCGATAAGGTGGATGTGGGGGAGGGTCAGAGTTATACTACATTGCTAAATGGCGCGTACAATCCCTCTTCGAATGTTGATCACATGTAAGTCATTTCCTGTTTTGTTTTGTTACTTGTGTTGCTGTTTATGCTTTGTTATTTGTGTGTTATGACGATGATATTACTGCCATGTGTAGGTACTAAAGCCACCAGCCATTTTTGTTCTTCTGTCTCTACATTCACACCGACTCAGTGTCAATCTCATAGACAAGGTAGAGCTCGTTGCCAACTCTGGCGTGGTGTATTCTGAAGGTCATAGGCATTACACGCATGTAAATGATGGCATATCCCTTGCTTGTCTTAGCACTGGAAATAAATGGGCAGACATTATCACATCCAATCCTCTGTATGTCATTTACATGTATGGATTGTGGATTAGCGCCGATGGCGAAAATGGCGCTGATGGATACAGTAACAAAGTTTTTGACGATAGTGAAATTATTAACTATGGCGACACAACTGTCAATGATGAGTTTGACAAGTTGTCTGGGTTTGATGCAGTGCTGACCGCCGAGACGATAAGTGCCATGAATGTATGGATGTCCATGACTACAGAGATGTATAGGGCGGCGACGAGTTGCAGAGATGGATACGTTTCCCAATCTCCAGAGGGTTTCAATCCTGTTGATTTTGCTGCTGCCCTTTGGTTTGGTTCTGCGCAAGATCCTGATTCGTTGGATGGTGCCAGCCTCTACGCATGGACCAAGAGGACAGAAAAGGGATTCACTGGTCAAGGCGTTCGTGTGTCTGTGGCAATGTCATCTGAGCTAAGCGAACTGCAGGCTAAATTTGTATATTGCCGGAATGTTCCGAAGGAAGCACAAGCTCTGAAAGGAATTGAAATGAAGCACAGGGTTGATGATATCACGAGGCTGATGGTTGTTCCGTTGGTACAAAATTTTATTCACCATCTAGCTACGGAGGTAAGACGTAGAATGTTTAGCACACAAACCAGTGAAGTATTTTCTTCAGGTCAATTGAACTCATCTCTTTGATCTCTGTCATGTGCAATTTTTGCTGCTTAACCATAGTCTGGTTTGACAGATGATGATCCCACGGACCAACGATACTACATGGTATTATACTCGCTGACTCTCCTCCCCTTAATTTCCATCTGCGACGAGGATACATTTCACGACTTATACACTGACTTGATAACGAACCTCGATTCGTACGATTCGAGTACTTTTGCGGATCACCTGGAGAAAATTTATGACCTCTTTGATTGTCTTGGGATAACGTGTGATATGGTTGGGAAGAGTCTGTACGATACTGGGGAGTGGCCAGAGTGCAAGGACAGTTCTGTTGCGAATAGGAAGATTGCAGGATACTCTCCAACGTCTGATGCGTCACTCGATGTGAGCTTTTGTGTGCTTTTCTATCATTCCTTCATGATTGCTTTTTCCGAGCTTCATTCACATTTGTTCACCAACCCATTATTTTTGCAGATGTTGAAAATTGACCTTGACATTAGCACCATACTGTCCTTCATTATGATGGAAGTAAGTTTTCCCAAGTAACGTGATGGACTTTTTGGAGGGTGACATTGTTTCTTTCCTGATTGCTAACTTTCTTGTCATCGCTTGTTGTCATAATATTGTGATGTCCAGGCCAACGATGCTGCATTGGATATCTACGAAAATGGACGTAATGTGAGAAGCGAGGATTCTGGTTCATTCACCTCTCTCAAGGACATCAGCGCTCCTAATATGGACCCTGCTGCCATGAATTTGTATGATGATTATTTTACTTCAGGCGACGTGGATTATACAAAGGTTACCGAGAATTCGATCATGGGCAAAGAGTCATTTTTGCGGTCCTCTGTCCTGAAGAATAGCGGGGCAGCAAGCCTTGCTATTGCTACCATTGATATGCACATGAACATTCTTGACAATATGTACCAAGCAGTCAATTTGTGTGAAAACTATAGTGATGACCCTTCCCCTACGGCAACATACGAAGGGTGGGATGTTTATTGGGATAGTGCTGTGGCGGGGACAGTTGGCTGGACTGAAGGTTCAGATGATGATAACTCTTTCATTGATGGTTATCTCTTTATCCAGCTTGCGCAGGAACTTTGTGAACATTTTAATAGCTGTGACGATGGTCAGTCAATCATCAACAAATTGCTCATGGACGAGTTCAAGAAAGGTCAGGATGCCTTGAGAAATAAAAAATGCGTGGACGCAGAATCATCAAAATTTGCGGTCGAAAGGTATCTTCAAGCCATCTTGGTTGACAACCTTGCGTACCACTCCAAAGTTACGGATTCACTAGAGGATGGACGGCATTGTTTGTTGGCTTATGTTGCAGCGAATGCTCTTGTGCCGCTGATTCGTTCCAACATCGATACAGCTGCAGCTGCAGATAAAATTGAATCAAATATTGTGTCTTCGGCCGATGGATGCGATGTTTTGAGCGCAGACGAAGTCTATCAGGCGTTGAACGAATACGTGATATCCAGAAGTATTGATTGCTCCTGGCTTGGAAGCTCAGTGTGTACTGGGACCAGTACAACTGCGGATTCTATTGGTTACGAAGACAATGATTTGTATACTGAAAACACAGTTGGTCATACACTTTTCAATGGAGAATATGAACCCCTTGCTGATGTGAAAGATTCCTTTGGTGTGAAGTTGGTGTTGAGTGATATCTGCGGTACAAATAGAGATGTGGCATTAGATGCATATGAGAATGACGGTTCAGCTGGGATAACTATGAAAGAAATTAGTATGTCAGCCAAGTATCTCATGGCAGACGAGCTTCAATTCAATCAGTATGTTTACGCGCTGCAGGATAGCGTGGATAAAACAGACGGTTCCCGACTATTTGACGGTAAGCCCGCCACGGAATATGCAAATACTATCACAAGTGATGCACTTGACACAAGTGCCACCCTGGGTTGTCTAGCAGTAAAAGTACTGAATATTTGGATGTGGATTGTCCACTTATGTAAGTTGAATTGGTTTACTATGTATGAATATGCTTGTTGCGTCGCCTTGTCATTCCTTTTGCGCAACTGTGCCATGCAGCCATTTCATGATATTTGCAACTAATGAATTTTTTTCGTCCCTGTCCTCACGTTCATTGTGTCTTCATCATGCAAAAATTAACGTGTTATACCTGCAGTGAATACAATGATCGATGAATGCGGAGATCATTTTGATGAAATCAGCAGCTTTGGGGTTGTAGATGAGGTAAGTTTGGTTGCAATTTTGGGTGCAAGTTAGGGTTAGCAGACACACCTCTCATTTCAAATCATCCCTAAAAATACACAGGTGGCAGCACTTTGGGAAGGTAGTCAACTGTATGAGATGACAGAAGAGTTGGGACCCAAATTTGGGCATTCACAGTATGAAGGAATGACATTCTTAAATCGACAGATCGTGAACCGATTGATAAAAGCACGAGATATCATTTCCAACAACCAAAACATTTGCAATAATGCAGAAGTACATGATTTGCGTATCATTGTGAAGGAGACCGTATCTTACATGACTGCTGTGTTAATCCAAAGTTTAATTAATTCCCTGCTTGAGCTTGGTGAGTGAAATTTTTGTTTCTGTCCCTACCAGGCGTCTTTTACATCTTCCTGATAATTTACTTGTTTTCTTTTCTTCAGATGATACTTCCATTAAGGAGAGAGAGGAGACTGTAGAGCTGATTTCCTTTGCTACACTCCCTCACATCAAAACATGCGGCCACGAGGATGCATATGAATCTATGTATGGCAGCTTAATTCGTGATGGATTTAAAGAAGAAAATATTGGCGATGCTGTGACCACCCTTCAAAGTCATTACAACTGCCTTGGTTTATCATGTAGCGACGTTGGACGCCACACTTCTGATTCTAGCATGCACCCACAATGTTCCGAAAACCTTGATATTGCAGGATATACACCTCTGAATGCAACTAAAACAAACATGGTGAGTTCCCTTCCTCAGCCATATTTGTATGCATTTTAAATGTACATTTTGCTAAAATTATGGACTAATGATAATTTACCACCCCTTTGCAGATTGCCAGATTGGATCTTGACGCTGTCGCAATCCATCAGTTGATGAGTCTTGACAATTACCAGCTGGCGAAGAGAATATACGAAGAAGGCCACAATTATTATGACTATGACCATCAGGAGGAGTACAATTTTGTCAGCCTGTACAATCTTACCCAGAGCCATACGATTGACTATACTGACTTTGAAATTTACCGGCTGTACAAGGCATATTATCCCTCGTCAAACATTGGCAATGATTTGATCAATCAGGCCTTTGATAGAACAGGTCCTTTCGAAGAAACAATAACGCTTCAGCGGGACCTGGCGGTAAATATGGCCATTTCGAGCATTGTCTCTTACATGGCTGCTCTAGAGGCCCTCTATTTTTCATTTTCCAGGTGTGCTTCTGATGTGACAGCTGCAGAGACGGCATTTGATGGCGCTGTGGCCTTACTGGTGGGATCCATCGAAGGAAGAGGGCGAGGAGGAAGTTCATCCATGGAGGGGCGAATGTTCTATAGCGTTGGAAAAAGAAACTGTTTACATTTTCGTAATTGTCGGGGAGCTGATTCTGCAAATAACGCTGAACTTTTCCAGGCCTTGACGGAGGGGCAGGCCTTAATCAAACAAGGCAACTGTGCAGATGCGGCGAAAGTGGTGGAATCCATCAATGCACATCTGAAGGTGCCACTGATTCAGTCTCTCCTTTATTTCTCAGACCCTACAATTTCTGGACAATCAGATGATGATGCTGCTGGACATGTTGCAGCTATGGCTGTTCTTCCCATCCTGAATGACATTGAGCCTGATGCAGCGGATACAATCAAATCAGCAATGGATTTTACTACTTCCTCAGGAACGAATGGCGAAAGTAAAGAAGATACTGTGCACAGTGCACTAAGCTTTGTATTTTCTAATCCGAAAACAGACAACATTGTTGAATGCAGCCTTGTGACAGACAACGAAGAAATTTGCAATTTAGGCGCTAGTGGGGACGAAGATTCAAAAAGCACTAGTGGGGATGAAGATTCAAACAACCCTCCTATTAAGCCTGATGAGCCGATGCCAATTTCCAATGGATTATATGTTGCGACAAACTATGTTGGCGATAGATCTGCCATTGCACAGGATGTGCAAGAAATTGAATCCTTCTTGAATGAGAACAATGCTGATGGGGCTGATCTTATTTACCGTGATGGTGAGGTCCATTTGATTGTTGAACCTTTTTGATTTCTCGCTTGTCTAATTTTTTTCTACCCAATTCTTTTAGGTCTCAACTCAAAAATATTTGATGAAGATGGAGAATGGTCTACTAAAGAGCTGCGGTCAATCAAACGTTTCAGTACAGAAGCATCCAACACAATGAGAACTGAGCCAACTTTCAACCTCTTCATTTATGGCCTTTCTGACGAGAATCACGAGTTCTTGGGTAGGCCAGCTACCATGTATGCGGACTCCTTGATTTCTGACTTGTTGCTTTCAAATTCACCGGAAGCATCCAATGCTATGGTCGCGGTTACAATATGGATGCAGGTCACTCATAGCCTGCACTCTGCCTATGGGGCATGTAAATCGTCATTTCTAACGGATGGAAGGGCAATTGACGGAAGGCATTTGCAAGAGAACGATCCTGCATTATTCATTGATGAAGCTGCTGCGTATTGGATTGGAGACAACCAGGACACAGGCAGCTCTTCAAAAGGTCATCTTTTGTATGCCCTTACTGAGTTCATTGGGGACAAGTACGAGAGCACCCCATCTGGTTCTGAATCCATTATCAACACTCAAATGATCGACCTCTTCAACAAGGCGAAAAATCACATTGCAATTTCTAGAGGTTGTTCGACAAGCAAAGACTCTCATCTGAAGCTCAAGAATGTCGTCGACCATCTTATTTCATTGATGGCTGTCCCCTTGATCCGGTGTCTTCTCTATTATCTGAGTGTTGACGACCCTGTCATGGTGAAAGTATATGCAGTTGCCGTCCTGCCTCTTTTCTCTGCGTGTGCTCCCGCAACCTACTATGAGTTGAAAGATGAGTTGATTGATAAGAATATGCTTGAAATCCGAAAGGGTTACATCTATTCAAAGATTCAGAGCTTGTATAGTTGTTTGGGTAAGTATGGTGTAATACTCGGGTATGATGATTTTACCAAGACTTCTATCTTATCATGGACCGTTGTGTTTTTGTCATCACCAAAAATCATACAGGATTATCATGTGATTTGGTTGGGTTCATGCCAGACGATGATTTCTCTCGCTGCGAAGTGGACTCACAAACTATGAGCTTGGCTGGTTATAGATACGAAAATCAGGAGTTTGTAACCCGAGCTTCTCACATTGATGTTGAAGCGAAGAAAATTGAAATTTTCATAGAGAATGGCATGTATCATTTCCCGGATACTCAGGAGAAATCGTTTGGAACTGCGTTTGACCTTTATAGATACGGGCAGACTCCAAACCACGTCAATAGAGGTTCTCTTAGCATCATTGCTAGGAACACAAACAGAGATGTTGTCCCGGCATTTGAAGACTTCCAAAACTATTTCAGCTCTGATGCTTACTATGCTGATACCATGATTGTACGTTTCCTAAGGCTGTGTTGTATGTACATTTGTCACCCTACTATTCTCCTAACATGTGTTACTAATCTTATGGTTCTCGCAGGTGAATGCTTTCCAGAAGGAAGGAGCCTTTGAAGGGGCAACTGTTGACCAACGCAAGAGGTTCATTGCATTTGCGCTGAGATATACGGTGCCATACATGGCAATTCTCGAGAAACTGTACAGTGCTTCTGTTTCATGCATCCAAGGATTCGATCGGGATGAGGGAGTTAAGAATTTCGATATAGCAGCAAGTTACTTCATAGGATCGTTGGAAGGAACAGAGGATGGGGGTAGCTTTGATGGGAACCTAATTCACATGCTCGGGAAACGAATGTGTCTTCATTTTGGCACATGCACTGCATCCAACCATGCTGGGATTAACGAGCGTATCATTAGTTTGTTTTATTCTGGTGTAGGGGAAGTGGAAACTGGCGTAAGTATCACATCCAGGGATGTGTGTGTGCGTATCGCTCATATTTATTTATTGCTAACACCACCTATTGAAATAATGTTCTTGTCCTCGAGCAGGCCTGCGAATCCCTCCAGAAAACAGTACAAGAAATCGAAAATGCATTGATTGTGCCTTTGATTCAAGGGCTTCTCTTCAGTGCCCGGCAAAATGAGCTTCACTACAAAGGACTCACGAATCAAGAATTCTATCCGGAAGGCTATGCTTTAGCTCAATCCATCCTCATTCCTCTCGTTAACAAAAAAGACCGAAGCTCCGCACTAAACATTAAGAATGTCATGGTTGCAAGTTTCCCTGGTCAAGACGAGGATGCAGGATCCAATGATGCCAGCAAGGTGTTCCGTGCTGTAAAGAGCGCTGTTTCTAAAATGGGGGTGGACTGTTCCCAAATTGGATCACTAGATGGTTATGGATTCTGTCCAGGGGATGCGGAGGTGTACAACCCCGCCTATGGTTTGTCTGTCTCGTTGGTGACGCTTGTGATTGCTTGCGTGTCGTTGAGTTTTGTGTTGCTTTAGAATCACGATATTAGATAGTGAAGTAAGCACTCTTAATTCAGTTGCTTATGAGTGTATTGCTACCATGGTATTATAAATTGCCGTATCCGCCACCCCTGTACCACAATGTCCAATTCATCCTCAGGATTTCATCATCTATTAGTCTCTAAATTGGCTTTGCTCGTAGCTAATGACCTTGTTCTTCGGAGGGTCGTCTCCAAACACATCTTCTCCACCATCCTCCCGCTTAAAGATGAGTGCAGCCCCATCAATACAATATCGCTTCCCCGTCTTGGCAGCCGAACTCCCCCTATAAATCCACCCATCATTGAACAAATCTCCCAAATGGCCACCGCAATTATTACATCGCACCTCCCGTCCATCCAGCGCGGCACGCACGGCATCCACATCTTCCATCTCCACCCCTACCAACGCCGACGAAAAACTCGGCCATCCCGTCCCACTCGAAAATTTATCTTGGCTGGTAAAAAGAGGAGTGGCACATCCCGCACAAGTATAGGTACCAACATTATCGCTCGTAAAAGTATTGAGAATGCTAGCCTTTTGTCGCTCCGTCCCTCCCTGCCGTAAAATGTTGTACTGCGGTCCAGAGAGGATGTAGGCCCATTCTCGTTCCGTGTGTTGTATGGAGTAACCGTCTGTGCGGCTTTTGATGTTGGCTGCTGCTTGTGCTGCTGGCGATGATGCCGTGAGTGTTGCAATGCATCCGGCTTGTCGTAGCATGTAGCGTCTTCTGTTTATGGCTAGTGCATTTGAACTGATGGCATAGTAAGCCAGCCCTACTAACAATTGAAGGATTGCTTTTCTCATACTGGCAGGGGCACACAACAATCAATATCTCTCTAAAGCTTCCTTGATCTTGCAAGTTCTACGAGCAATTATTGGATGATGGCGATGAAAAATAATGGAAACAATGCACAGTAGTAGGTAGTAGGTAAGAGTAACTAGAGTCTAGAGTAGCTAGCCTTCAGCATGCTTCAGCAGCGCCTTCAGCGCAGCAGCTTTCAGCCTTCAGCCTTCAGCCTTCAAAACATCACCAAGAGAAAGAACAAAGCTGGCCCGGCCAGCATGTAAAGAACGGCATAAATACTGATAAATACAATAGATCAAGCCAAGCTAGACAGGTAAAAATATCTTACATGTACGTACGTACGTACGTACCGTACGTACATTAGCAGCAAATCTCACGCAAAGAAAAATTATTGAGGTCTGGCCAGATTTATTCCAGATATTTTGGCGGGAAAAGAAGCGCCATCGGCCCTTCTCTCCTCCCCGATCTCCGATCCGTTCACATCTCACAATTTTTCATCACCTTTACCATGGCGCACCTCTGATCCATGCGAAACGCAGAGCCACACCACCCATCCAACACAACCCAACGCAACTCTACACGAAATGAAACACCAAAATTTCTCATGTCTCATTCATTCCAATCTGAAAAAATGAGTGTTTCCACATGCACATGAAGAAGGAGAAGCGGCATAATATTAGATCGGAAGATTGTATTTCGGCAGATCACTTGGTAATTTGCGCGAACAATGACATGCACTGCAATCGAATCCGCAATGTTTATTATGCTCATGATCGGGTTTGCCAATGCTCAACAATTAGTAGATGACATTGCCGCGGTACGTTATGATGGATTATTCTCCTCCTCCTGATTTCTCATTTTCATTTTCATTGGCAGCCGTGTCTCACTTTAGTTCTTCTACCGTTTCTGTTGTCACAGCCAAGGAGACAGCAACTTCGAGGAGAGGCCGTCCTCGATCATCGAAAATTAGCTGTGGAAGCCTTGGGTGACGAAAGCGAGCAAAATTCTAAAGATGGAAATGGTCTCGACAACTTTATAGATGAGCCTACGAATCTCGACTACCTAGACCTTGGCTTTTTATCTTCTTCAAAACCAACAGACACAATAACTCAGAGCCAGCCTAAAGAACGTCCTTCAGCCTCGGAATCATCATTGTCTAATAGCACAGATCGGCCGACATCAATGCCTTCTGAGTCTTCATCCATTGCATATTCACATGTCAGCAAATATCAACCGATCCTCAACTCCATCGATCACTGGTGTCTCAACAAAGATGAGAATGATTGCCAATGCGAAAACCCCCTCCAACCCACGAGCAAACAATCAATAAGCAAATGGAATGAACAGCACAATGAAAATGTCAAGGTGGCACAGGCAGCATCGATGCAATTACTGGCTAGCAACAATGATGCCGAATTGGATGTAGTCTTTATAGGTGATTCGATAACGGAGCAACGGCAGGGGTCAAAGATTAGCCAGCCTGTTGAGAAGTATAGTGAGATTAAGGAAGAATTTAATAATGCTTTTACAAAGAGTAAGGGTGGGGACTTTGATGGCATTGCTCTTGGTATTATGGGAGATACCGTAAGTGATATTGTCTTTGAGAGCATTGTTGCTGTTTTCAAACATTATAGTTCATTAACAAAACTGCTCATTACGGAAAAAAATGTAGTCTTCGAATCTACTGTGGCGACTCATCAATGAAGAAATGCCTCATGGACTCACTCCCAAGGTATGGGTTTATTTTATCGATCAAATATGAATGCATTCTCCTCCTGCTGATGTATGTATTCTCCTCCTGCTAATCTAATACTCCCAAGGTATGGTGGATAGGCATTGGCATAAATGATCTTCTCCTGAATGGATGCTCCGAAAAAATAATTATGCTCGGAATCTTTCGAAGAGTAGAAGAAAGTGAAAGAGAACACCCATACGCTACCATTGTAATAAANACATTATGTAGATGGCAAACTATATGAAGACTCTTCACAAGATGTATATTGCAAAAGAAGAATGTGTATCAACATGTGGCCAACCATTGCTGCAATCAACGAAAAGCTGAGTAAATTTGCATCCGTCAAAAACAGAGTTGAATTTTTCAATGCCGACAAAATATTTATACAGGATAGGGCTGAAGATGGTAAGTATCTAAAGTTGAGCTATATGGATGATCCTGTGCATCCCAATGTGAGAGGTCATGGGCAATTGAATGAGTGGATTACGAAGACACTGCATGAGATTCTGGATGATTAAAAATAAAGTTGCGTAATCGACACTGTCATTTATTGCAAGAAGAGTTTACACTAAGGAAAGTACCGGCTGAGCCACATGGTATTTTTTCGATGTTAGTGTGGCGTTCTTGTATGTAGAGCGGGGATAAAATAAGCTCTCTGTCCTTCACGTGAAACAACATTAATAGCTTCATCGTTCGAATAGACAACTAACCAACCAAGATACCAACCTGCATATTCTCATGTTCATGGGTATCTTTCTGTCCATTCTAATCTCTTTAATCGTCGTCCACTGAATCTTGTTGGCCATGTCCTTGCTTGCGGTAGAGCAGTGGAGTTGACCCCCTCTGGAGTCTGGGGACTTCATCAGTACGTATTCCCCATCCACAGCGGTTGCTATCGTCATCGCCGTTTCCGCCATCTGCCTCCTCCTGGTTAGGTTGCACACTACCCCCAGTTCACTACCCTTTCTGCAGCTTTAGCCAGGTTAGCGCGTTGGGTAGG
>JAZGVS010000256.1:0-17140 GCA_037356235.1 Bacterosira constricta
TTTTCATCAAACTCGCATGAATTTATCCAGAATTCCTGCGCGTCCTAACCAAATCCTTTTCTTCAATTAGGTTCCAGACCAAAGACTCCCCCGCCCGTAGCCACATTGCAACTGACTGAGCAACATCGGAGTGCCGTGTGGTAATTTTCCCACAAAGGTGAGAGCCATTTTCATCAAACTCGCATGAATTTATCCAGAATTCCTGCGCGTCCTAACCAAATCACTTTCATAAATTAGGTTCCACATCGAAGACTCCTTCGACACCCCGCCACCCCCCGCGGATACCATCTAAGATCACTGTGCTCAATCGCCGGAGCATCAATTGCAAGAGGGAACAAATCTCTCTTTAAATAGTGAGTACTTTTGCATATTACTGCATTTTGGGGCCCACGGGTCTTAGCTGAAAGGCACCTGTTGTTTCCTAAACACTCACCACATCTTCCCCATCCCCTCAGGAGACCTATCACAAGCGGCTCTCAACTCGGTTAGTTGCAATTCTTTTTTCTAAAAAATGCCCACTTCCACCTACACCACTCACCTTATACATCTATTCCTCTGCTGCTCCATTCCTTTTCCAATTTTACAAAGAGATGGATCAATCCAGTAACGATGGTGCTCCGAAGAAGGCATATGTGCGTAAAATGCCAAAGAATAAGAGGAAATTTACACCGAGCATTTGCCGAAATGGTGGAAGGAATCCTGTCGAGAATGTTGACGTGACAACCCTTCCCGAAGCTGTGGTTGAAGAGAATAATGATGCAACAATAACCAATCCATATAAGAAAATGCAAGTGATGGAGTGTCGTGCTCATCTTGTGGAGAAGGATACTACTATTTTGGATAGAGATGCAACAATATCACGGCTGATGGAAGAGCTGGAGTTGTCAAAACAGCAGTCCATATCGAAAGACACAATCATCAACGAAAGGAAGGAATCGATGCACCAGATGAGCCAAGACCTACAGAAGAGCCGGAGGGAGTGCAACGAGATGTTGGCAACGCAGCGTGAAGCCAACGACGTAGTGAAGGATGACACACGTAAGAAAGTCTGCTCTATTCATCAGGATTGCGAGTCCATAGTTGCCAATTACCAGGAAGAGGCCGATGAGAAGGCACTCAAGTCAGAGCGAGCTCGTGATGTTGCTGTTGCTGACACAAAGAAATGCGTCATGGCTGAGAGGAAATTCTGTCAAGAGCGTTGTCAGGAGACCAAAGTGAACGTCAATGAGAAACTCTTTCGTGAACGAGTTGTGACCGGAGCCTCGATGGATCTAATGAAAGCGGATTACGACGAGACTTTAAATACGTATGCCAACATCACAGCTAAATCTAAACTGAGATTGAAAGAGAAAGATAAGCTGTTGACGGAGTTAAAGTTACAACATAAATGCAGTGCACGGCTAGACCGGAAAGAGTACTCGAAGAAGATTGCCGCGAAGAATTCAGCCATCTCCAAGCTAGAGAAAGAGTACAAAGGTAGGATGGAGTTTATGGTGACCACTTGTGCTCAACTGGTCAATGGTTTTGCGGATGCTTCTGTTGAAGCTACAAAGTCAGAAGCCACTGCATCCAGTGCAGAGGAGGTTTCTTGTGTGCGTCTTGAGAAACTGAGAGATAGTCAAGAGAAGATCAATCAACTCAAGGACTCACTGATTTCCGAGTCAAGGGAGCGGTATAGTTTGGCGGTAGAGAATCAAGAGTTGACTCTAGTGAATGAAGAGTTGTCTCTAGTGAATGACGACTTTCAGAAACAGCTCCAAGAAATGAAAGACGACTACGAATTCAAGATCAGGGAGCTCACTCCTAGAGTTTTTGCAAGAGATTGGTCAAACCATGGAGCGTGGCCAAACTGGGCACTCCAACTAATGATTGAACTCCTCTCTCACCGTACACCTCCCTCATGTGTTTCAGCAAACATTCTTTCTGTTATCTCATTGACAAACCCCAACAGCAAAGAACTGGTCCGGGATCTTCCGGGGGTGAGCTTTACGCGGGAATGTCGCTCGTTGTTGGTTGTTATGACCAAGACCCTTGCTGCACATCACCTTGCCGGATTGGATAAATTTGATCAGCTCTGTACTGATGGTACCGATCGGAGACAAACTGAGTTTGAAAATGTTGTCGTGGGTTACATGTCTGATAATGGATACAAAAATGTTGTCCTTGATGCAACAATCATCCCTGATGGTAAGACGGCGGCGCATCTGAATGCGTCCATTCTCCGTACCTTCAAGGAGGCTGGAGACCTTCTTGATGATTGGCGGGAGGTGACAAAACAGTTGTATAAAGATGACCCCGAACTGCAAGACCTTTTGGATCTCATTCCAAACAGAAGTGGTTTGCGGATTTCCAAGTTCAACAAAGCAAACATCATAACTGACACTTGTAACACCACTCGCTTGTTAAGAGAGAAGCTGATTGCATCAGATTGCATCTATCACTCAAGCATGTAAGAAGGAGGGTACGGACAACAAGGATATTAAAGCGGTTGTTAGTGATTGTTGGCATCATCTTAGATGCATTTGGATTGGAGCGGGGCTCAAACATCTTGACACTTATTTGACTGGACTTGTTCCCGAAATAGACGACATTCACTTTCTCTTGCGTGTATCAACCAGTATTGAGAAACATTTGATTGCCATCGAGAAGGAGTTTGGAGCGACGGCAAACTATGCAAAGGGGCATGGCGCGCGCTTCATTGCATGGATGAAAAGATATCATCCCGGTGCTCTACTCTTCCCAGTATTGAGAGTCACAGCAGGATCAAGACAAGACAGTGGGACCGAAGGTGCCATCGTAGCTTACATGAACCGAAAGTACTACATTCAGTTCCTATTCCAGGAGCTGGCTTCCAAGACCAAAGACCACAGTATTCTTCAGAAGAATCTTTTCATTGTATTGCGATCTTCAGAAATGATTGCATCTTTCAGGCTACTATCAATAATCCATGTAGCCATTGTTCTACCGCATCGCTGGTTGGCGGGCAATGCTCATCTACTGTCCGCTGACAACTTTGGGATAACTGATATGGCAGAAGTAGCTGAGCTAATCCACGACGCATTAGTAAAAGTTGCATCTGATGGCAAGTTGATATTGGACCAAGACTTCATGATGGGTATATTGAATCATATTAAGGAGAAAGTACCTGCATTCAAGGAGTACCTTCAATTTATGTTTGAAGAGCACATTTGCTTTGCTATTGGATCTCGATCGGAGGTTAATAAGTTGCTGTATGACTAGCTACTGGCGGAGTTATTCTATCCGGTACTTAAAGAGAACATTGAAACCAATGACTTAACAATCCGACTGGTGGAAGAGTTTTCTCTGGTAACGTATACTGATATGAACAGAGAGGACAAGGCTACGGCAGCATATATTCTTGATGGCAGCATTCTGTTTGAGGTGCGGTGAAGACCATGAGACTGCATCCATGTTAGTAGCCTTTTTGTATATCTAAGCTTTAAAAAAACTGAAGCCAAAGAAAATTGAAACATACCGAAATCAAGCGCATGCCAACAGCGATGGTAGATGGAAACGACTCCCTGATACGGCAGATGTGAGACAAAGAAATGGACAACACCGTGGAACAGGCAAGGCTTGATGACAAAGGCAACGTCGAAGTAGAAGGTGGTGGGAGATTGGTTGCCAAGGCAACAAGGGCCAAGAGAAGGAGCCCCCTGAGGGTGGCACAGCGTATAGCGTATGGACTGGGGGGATTGAAGCGGGCGGGGATGGACGAAACCCCGACAGTGCTTGGTGCCAACGCTGTGGCAAATTTGCAAATCTCAGTGGCAACGGCAACCCCAGGGACCGTGACGGGCAGGAGACACCTTAATTTGTCAGTTTCTGACAACACACTTTCCGGAAACGCCAACCACCCAGCTCAAAACCACCATCAGCAGCAGCAGCAGCAGCATCCATGCTACCCACCTTGGACCATTCAATAGAGCAACAAATGCGCTTTTGAATGGGCCAAGGCGGGTAGTGTGTGGGGATCCAATGGCCATTTTCGAGACCATTGCCAGCGGCTGCCATGTTTGATATTGATATTGTTGTTGTTGTTGTGGTTGTGATTTTTACGATATACGATAGAAAAACGGCGCATCGGTCATCAAGCGAGCCCACATCGGTCTCAACGTCGGTTTTCCACCTTTTTTTTGGTGCGGGACAGACGACGATATACTAATTCCTACATGCGATAAAAATTGGCGGGAATATCTTGTAATCTGATCCGTGGGTGCAAATGGATGACATGGGATGACAACCCATCAGTACCTATGTATATAGATGCAATTGATAAAGCAATATAACAACTTGTCATTTAGTGTGAAGCACTCTTTTACTCCGTCATTGCCATTGCAAAAGAGAGAGAAGAGGGTGCAAATCGCATTTGCATTGGTCAAACAGTAGGACGAGGACCACGATGACGGATGGATGATGGCAGCGTCGAGGTTGTTATTCGTGTTGTTGTTGTTTTTGTCCTAGTTTTTGTTGTTATCTATCGGCGGTGCAGCGGACATGATGCGTGATGCGTGTGGTGGAAGCATTCATTCCACATGTAGATAGTGAATGCATAAGATGCGGGAAAATAGGTAATGCATTTGTATGTACATGTGTAGACTAACTTATTGTGCAGTTTACTGCACAATATCGAATTTGCATCTTGTGTAGCAATAATATTTTTCAACGAGTAGACGGCTTGATGTTATGCCACGATATTAGATAATATAGTTAATGAATGCATTTGTTGGCGTGGGGGCCGCAAATATTGAGGCCATTACCTTTGATTTGCCTCCCCCCCAAGCCATGCTATGGGCAAGCGGCAGAGTGCCACTTTCTACCAAAAACAATTGTGTATACGTCTTAGTAAATAAAATAATCTAGAGGCAGCATGCAACAAAAATATAATCGAATGTCATTGCTAGTAATATCAAGAAGCTGCTCTTACCTTATCGGCGGCAGGTGCCGATAACATTGACTATTACTATTATTATTATCTTGCTCAAGCGGTGACTATTTAGCCCTCCCCCTTATCATAAAACCATCCAACTTGCCTACAGACTACAGAGGTTCTTGGCGAGAGCTCGTCAAATTACCGATGTGAATCGTGGTCACGTGAAAGCTGACAACACGAACCCAGCACATATCTGTGAGTTGCGTGACCATCTGTAAGTTGCAAAATTTGCAAGAATTCATATTATTTGCAACGATTCTTGCAACTTTCGTTCCAATTTGCAACTCAAGGACCGTGTAAAGAAGGGTCGGATCACATGATAAACCATGATCCTATCATGGTCCCCGTCATGCAGTGTCGCGCTGTACTATTCCTACGTAGCTTTACAACAATGGTTGCAAAACCAGGATAACTCTCGAATCTCGAGCTCGACCTCGCGATATTGGATCTACTTAAGGTTGTGAGTTTGTTCCGGTGGAAAGTGAAAGCTGAATACATTCCACCCAGTACTCGTGATGTCACAAACCCATCAATTTTCGTTTTCATGAGTTTGTTCCTGACCACGAAGTGAATCCTCCAATAGGGTGTCCATGCAAGAGCCAAATTTGCGGTTTATTATGGTTGTTTGTGTTCAAATTTGTTGTTTTTCCATTTTAGCCATTCGCAAGTTTCAACTCGCAAATTTGACGCGTTTGCGTGTCCACGCAACGTAATAATGAACTTCAAATTTGTGATTTGTGACTATCGCAGACTATCGCCACCCATCGCTCATATTTCGCTTATCGCCATCATTTCCCGGTAAATCCGATATGTCAACATGGATTCTGGTGAAAAGTGACATTCTCGGAATCCCCGACGCTGCAATGAAAAGCGGCGCGCCGGCGTATTCTTCTAATATTCATCAACATCGCCGTGCACCGCCGCCGCAGCATCATCATCATATTATCATCATTCAGATCGGCGTCGCTCGTCTCCCTTACAATGTCAAACTCCCGCCGTCGTCTAACAGAGACAACTTATACAAGGAGAGGTCAATGATTGGGGACCCGCTTCTAATGGAGAGCAGGAGTGGAGGCGTTTTCATGCCATATGCGGCTTGCCATGACATGGCTTATCATGGCCGCAAAATGATCGGGATAGCCACGCCACTAAATAAGTAGTTTAATATGATAGTGAATAATAATATTCTAGCTTTTGATATATTAATATCAAGTTTATTGTTATTGTTATCTAGCATTAGTGTTGCTTGGCCTCGTCAACGATGTCGTGACATGTTCCACGGGCTCGCATGTTGTACCTACCCTCTAGTTCCGAGCGAAAGGTATAAGTTGTTGAAGGGTCATCCTCGGCCGCATGCGTCCATTGCACCGCCGTGGCAATGGCGGTGGCGGTGGCGGTGGCGGTGGCGGTGGCGGTGGCGGTGGCGGTGGCGGTGACAGTTGTGGGGAGGGAGGGAGTGCTAGTGGTGATAATTGAAGTGGTACCGGTGGTGGTTGTAGTCGCAGTGGGAGGAGTAGGGTGAGTGGTGGTGGTGGAAGTGGTGGAAATATGTGTGGGGGGGGGTTGGTTGCAGTGGACAAAGTGGTGGTGATTGTAGTTGTAGTGGGAGGAGTAGGGTGAGTATCGGTTCGAGTTGGGGTGACGAATGTTAGGTTTTGGCAGGCTTAGGGTTCAGATAAGGTCCAAGGGGTGTGTAGGATGGGTCAAGGATTGTATAGGTCATAATGAGTTGACCGACGGTATGTTCGGGTGAGAGCAGGTGGTAAAGTCCAAGGGTCAAGGGGTAAGGTCCAAGTCCAAAGGGTGGGTTGATCAATGGTAGGTTTTGATAGCTTGAGGGATCAGGTGATTATGGTGGTGGTAATGGCTATACTGGTTGGAGTGGTGACGCTGGCAATGGTGGCAATGGGGGAAGTGGTGGTGGAAGTGTTCAGGGTAGCGGTGGCGGAAGTTGTGGTTGGTTGGGGAAGAGGTGGGGGTAGCAACAGCACCGCCAGTGGCAATGCGTATGAGTAGGAGCGGGAGTATGAGTATGAGTAGGAGTAGGAGGAGGAGTATGTATATGAGTAGGAGGAGGAGTATGCATATGAGAAGGAGGGGGGTATGGAAGAGTATGAGTATGAGTATGAGGAAGAGTATGAATATGAGGAGTAGTAGTAGGGGGGGGTACTAGTATGAGTATGAGTAGGAAGGGGGGTATGAGTATGAGTAGGAGGATGAGGACGAGGATGAGTACGAGGGTCAATGATTATATATAGGTTATGAGTTGATCAATGCAGTATGTTTGGGTGAGAGCATGTGGTAGGGTTTGGTTGCAGCAGTGTCAGAAGTGGTGACAGCAGTGACAGCAGTGGCAAACATTGGGTGTGGGATTGGTAGTGGTATTGGCAACAGTGGTGATAGTGGTAATATTGGTGATAGTGGTGGGAAGGGAGTGCTAGTGCTAGACATGCCATATGGGACTGTGAATCGTATCCAAGGTCAGACCATCAGCAAGTAAAACCATGCTAGTGATGACAATGTCAGTGGTTGTACTAGCTGCAGTGGTAGAAGTAGAGGTATTGGTGGTTTGAGTTGTGGTGGTGGTGGAAGTGATGTTAGTGTTGGGGGAAGGTGTTTTTGGTGGAAGTGGCAGTGGTTTTAGTTGCAGTGGTGGTTTTAGTTGTGGCGGTGGTAATGGTGACAGTGGTAATGGTGGCAGTGGAAGTGGGGGGAGTGGTAGTGGTGGTTACGGCAGGTGTATTGGCGCTGGTGATGGAAGCAGTGGTTGAATCATTGGTGCAACACTACCAACACTAGCACTGGTAACATCAATGCTGACAGCAACACTCACACTATTGATAGTGATAGATATTCCAATAGCAAAACACCCACTACCAGTAGCAATGGCAACGCTGACAGCAACACTACCACTATTGATAGAAATAGAAATGCCGATAACAACACTAGCAATAGCACTGGCAATAGCAATGCTGACAGTGACACTACCACTATTGATAGAAAAATAGAAATGCCAACGATAGCAACACTAATCCCACCACTGGCACCAGCAATAGCAAAGCGGACAGCAGCAACACTAACACTAACACTAACACTAACACTAACACTAACACTAACACTAACACTATTGACATCAATAGAAATGTCGATAGCAAGAACAATCACACCAGCCCTAGCAATAGCAACACAGATAGCAATAATAATAGTAATAGTAATACTGTGGTAGCGGCACCATTGTTAGTGTCAGAAGTGGGGTTGCGGCAGTGTTAGTGGCGTCAGTCGTGGTGGTAATAGTGATGTTAGTAGTGATAGTGGCGGTATCAGTGACAGTAGCAGTGATGGTAGCAGTGGTGGCTTTGTCAGTAGGTGGCATCAGCAATAGTGGCAGTGGTTGTACTGGTTGTGGTCGTATTGGTTGTGGTTGTGGTTGGAGTTCGCGTTGGCGTTGGCATTGGCGTTATGGTTGTGGTTGTGGGAAAAATGTAACTAGTAATAATTATCCTCCAAACAGAATTTCCCAAACTCAAAGTAAGTACGTGGTCATCTAACGCATACTTTCTGTAGTGGTGCGGGTAGTGGTATGGGTAATGTTAGGTGTGGGCACTAGTGTGGATAGTGGTGGTTGGAGTGGTGGTGGCGAAGTGCCCCTGATGGCTGCATACAGATTAGATACGATACCCATTACATTCAGCTGAAGCCAGGCATCAGGCATGTGTTTGACCCTCTGTGTCTGTGAGTTCGAGTCTCGCACTGGACTCTACCTGCTACGGTTCGTATATCCACAAAAAAGACACTGACACTCTCGGGAATATCTGTGGCTCAGTGGTCGAACATTGTTCATTATATCACAAGGTGATGGGTACAATAAAGTGAGAGCTATCCCATTGTCATTGCCAACTGCCAACAACAGCTCACAACAATAGTTGTGAGAGAGGGTAGAATGAAGTAGGCTACTTGCAGAGAGGCTATTTATTGTATCTAGTGACCAAAAAATAAATGACCTGCCGATCGGCGCGCCCGAAGTATGTACTAGATCCTACATAGAAGTTGTACAGAACAGCACAACTCACAACAACCCAAGAATGGCAATGGCAACGGACATGGCATGACCGCATGACCTCATTCGTTCATGATGCCATCCAGCATCAACATGAACAATAACGAAACACCACCAACAACCAACAACAAAGCACTCGTATCGTCCACCATGACAATGCTACCATCACATCGTCGTCCGCGAAGGCAATATCACGTCACGTCACCGTATCACATCACCTGATACCGCCACCACCGCCGACCGCGGAATCGCTTCCATCCGGTGCCATGAACACATGATGAACATGAAACCGTCGCATTGCAATTGCACAAACCAGCCATGCTAATGCTATCGACGACCTCCTCGCAGAATCGTGAGTGTGACCGTGACGTGACCGTATAACTATGCGCACGCTAATCTTGTGCATACAGTTTTCAATGCCACTTGAATTTGAATTGCAACGACAACGAAACTGCGCAATCCCACCTACCTCAACCACCTCGCGATATCGCTCTTTAATAGAACGAACAGCCGCATGACACAACAATCAAATGGAGGAGAGCCGTGATATCACCAATCAACAAGCACCTCCACCACCAGCAATCTATAATAATATATCCTACCATCCACCCTCACCCAAATTATCCTACCATCCATCATCCATCAATCAGCCGTAAACGTAAACGTCACCTTCTCTTTATGTTTTTGGTGCATCTACTATCATCCAATAATATAATTATTCGGCGAGGAGGATGGATGGCAAGGGCCGCCGAATAGCAAGCGACAGATGATATCACAGCGC
The DNA here is from genome assembly GCA_037356235.1 of Bacterosira constricta. Lineage (NCBI taxonomy): Eukaryota > Bacillariophyta > Thalassiosirophyceae > Thalassiosirales > Thalassiosiraceae > Bacterosira > Bacterosira constricta. The sequence continues at coordinate 9,793 of JAZGVS010000256.1, forward strand.
TCCCCATAACAACCACGTCGGGTAAGTAAGTGACAGTGACCCTTTATATTTATATTGTATGCAGGATTCGTATCCGTATCATTCTAATGTCATCCTATCTTCATGCTCGCTGTATCATATTATATCATAGACCTCTATTCCTCATCGACACAGCGCGATGATGATCCACGTATCGTGCAGCATGATGTGACCACCACCATCATCACCATCGTTGTCGTCATCATCATCACCAGATTCATGGAAGCATCGCACATACGATATCGTACATCCTCAACCACATCCGGCAGTGTAGCCATGTGGGAGTCCGAACAGACTTATGGAAACTTTGCATCCTACAATTGCGCCCGTCCAGCCGAAGAATTTGACATGGCAAATTGCAATGTATTGCGATGCATTCCCAATTTAATTTCGGCATTTGCTTGTCAGGTTGACAAAGAATGTGCTGATGGTCAAGTATGCAACGCTGAACAACAATGTGTGGCGTGTGGAAACGGAAATGGACATGATGCAACCTATTTTTCAGAAGGGGCATGCACCCAATCGTACACCCCTGGCAGTGATGATGGTGTGCCTCAATTTGATGAAGGCGAGTCTGGCTGTGCTGGTGATCATTGCTTGCATTCCTGTGCGTACGATACACAATGCGTGAGGATATTGAATGATACGACTACAGTGGATGTTACTGCGCCTCATAATCAATTGTTCAAGGTGTTGACTTTGACAGAGGAGGATCGACTGAAATTGATGCGTCCTAGTACGTGTGGGGGGGATGATGCAGGAAAAGATGGAGGTGGGATGCGTTGTGCGAGGATGATTCATAGGACGATTACCAGCAAGGAACGAACACCGAATGAGGTTCGCGATCGACGTTTGGATGTCGTGGAACTCGCAGTAATGAAGAATGGTGGGGATCAAGTGTATGAGAATTTTTTCATGGTGGATGAAGATGATATTGCAAATCGTGCCATGAAGATTACGCAGGAGGGGGGAAGAGGTTATAGTATTGGATATGTTATCCCTGATGAAGGAGGTGCAAGAACTGAGGAAGGGACAACGATTGGAACAGGAGCATTTGCACGTAAGTTCATGACATGTTATATCCCATCATGATTGAATGCTATTTATCAATAGTCCACTCACATCTCTCATTTGGACAGATCAACCACATGGTCGGGTTCCACATGATTGGGAAAGGCGTGGGTTGGTACAGTGTGAAGTCAAGTACACCAATGATGCTCCTCTCCATAGGATTGAAGATGGAGAGACTCGCTCAACACTTCTGACACGAGCCTGCGCTCGGTATGAGGATACCGAGAGTGGGGAAGCTAATCCGTTACATTATTGGGAACCGTTGGACCTCCATTTTTCAGACAATGGCATGTCATGCGGTCCATGGGGAACAACATCCTTTGCTTGGTTAGGGTACGTTGCTGCAAAGTGCAGTCTGTCAGGTCCATCCGTCAAGGGTATCATTCCAACAGAACAAGAACGTGCTGGTATCAAGAGTGGATTCCAAGCCGCATTTGCATCAGGAGCCATTGCCATCCATGATGTATTGAGAGCAAGCTTCCATGATGCAGCGGCGTATACTCCAGATCCATCGGGTTTGTTTGGCGGTGCACGGGGATGTATGAGGTTTGAGCATGTGCATGGTAATGCACCGAATATCGGCCTGGCCTTTCTAATTGAACCTCCTCTTGCGGCTGCCGTTGGATGCCCTCCAGGTGTGGATGGAGACAATTGCTTTAGCATGGCAGATATTTTGCAATTCGCGGGAGGAGTTGCAGTTGAATATGCTAATGGGCCATCGTTAGCTGGCTCTATTAAATGGGGCCGCGTGGATGCGCCACGAATGTTTTGTCCTGGCGAGCTACAAACCAACATGCCTGATGCCAGCGGAGGTCACAAGGAAGGATCGAATATTTTTGGATCTAGCAATGTGCAAGCACGTCTTCAGACCGTGTTTTATCAAACCAAGCGTTACTTCGAAGAGCAGCTGGAGCTAGAACCAGAAGATTGGATTGCTTATCTTTCCGGAGGTCATTCCATTGGAGGTGAGAACTTCATCCATTTTCATATAGCTTCTATTTCATCCCTAAAAGCAAACCGTGTCACTTCCTCTTTCTCATAATCAAGGCGTAAAGGGCCTAATCCAAGCGAAGAACACACGTCACAACTTCGATGCTACACCTGCAATCATGGATGACCTTTATCTTCATCGTGTTGATAGAGCCAGTCAGACCAGTTTAATGAGCCTCTGTCCCCAAGCTCAGAAGCTTGGACCTTCTTGGTTTTGGGAGCCATCCGCAAGAGAGTTATATGCTGACAATGCCAACGTTATGAATGTACTGATTGATACAGATGTTTCGCTAACGACTGATGATGAGACGATGCATATTGTCCGTACCTTTGCACACAATCAGGATTTATTCTTTGAACATTTTGGCAATGCCTACCTTCATGTTGGCGAGCTTGGATATGATGATTCGCTTGTGTCATTTGGTGAATCCATGTCTACAGGTGCGCCTTCTCTTGACACTTCTACACCACCATCAGCAACTAAGTCGCCCTCGCCTACAGATGAATCCACTTCTTCTCCGACCACTTCCTCTCCAACCGATTTTCCTACTTCCAGATCAACTTCAACATTTCCGCCAGTGGATACACACGAAGCTCACAAAGATATCGGGTATTGTCTATCAGACGTGGACGAGCTAGTTAGTTCATTGCTATCGACGGCTGATGAATGTCTTTCTGTCTGCAAGTTGGAATATCCGCTATGGACTGATCTCTACATAGAATTTATCAATGGGGAATGTTACTGCCAAAATGATTGTCCGTGTTTGGACGATATTGAGAGCGCAGGACGCATCACCATGGTCCCAGTAGGTTTTACTCTTCCAGAATCATGCTGTGAGAATGATTCTAATTGGCGATACATACATCATAAGAACTTGAAAGAGAAGAGTTGCAATTGGATAGCAAAGAATCCAACTCGGTGGAGATGCAAACGGATTGGGAAAGATGGCACTTCTGCGAATGATGCATGTCCAGCTGCTTGCAATAGAGACTGTGTTTAAATGGTGGGGAGTCCAGAAGCTTGCATCAAAGAGCCGCTAAATTAAAGAATATATCAGCGCAAAGACGCAACTCACAAGGAACAAAACACGATTATGGAAAGATCATTGTCATTTTCATTTCAAATCAATGTCCTGGTATTCAATGTCGGGACTGTGGTGGTTACGAGCGGGACATAAAAAACATCTGACTGGATAGAGGAAGGAAAACGTTTCTCCATCGCACATATATTACATGTTAAGTCCCAACTATATCTCTCTACCTTTTTCACTTAGTAACATTTCCTCCGTTCTTCTTCACCTTATCTACTGGCACTCCTCCTTATGACTCACAGTCTGGTCCCAAAATTTGGCAATCAGATCATTATACTTATTTACGATCAGCTTGGTTTATATCATGATAACTCGTCCTCTAGTATCATGAGAGAAACAGATCCATATGTGTGTACGGAGACTTGCATAGTCAAAACTCATTAGAGAGTAGCGTATTGATGTCAACATGGAACAGGCTGATTGTATTGTATTGTTGTGCTGGAATCAGTCAATTTAGCTGAGAGATGGTTGAATTGTTCTGCCATATTTCGCAATATTCAAGAGGATCCATTCAGCAAATAATAGCTTACAAATAAAAATGTCTTTGAAGCTCAGTTTGCAAAGAAGTGAATCCTACTGTGATGTAGTTAGAAAAATGGGCTTAATACAGCCACGTAGATTGTGTAGAGATTGGCATGGCGAAATGGGTAGGTGGTTTAGACAAACACACGTACATGAAGCAGTGTCAGATAGAAAGGCAATCACAAACCGAATCCGAAGTCTCATATATGATGCTCTCAAACAGCCTTCATCCATAACTCCCGCTACAAGTATTGCATTGCACTGAGCATAATATTGAAAGGACATATCATATATTCTAGGCTAAAACTTGATTATTGCGCAAGTTATCATTTGATATGATAGGGCAATCATATTGCTGCAGTGGCAGTACCTGGTCAGATATTTTTAGTCCTACCGGTTGCCTTTGGGCCTTGCGGCATGAGTCATCTGCTCATTGGATTCGGCAGTACTGCAGTTGAGCCGACGGCAGCCGTGGGAGTATCTGGTCGGAGTTTTCAAGTCCTCGTGGCCGCCTTTGGGCCTTGCGGCATGCATAATTTGCTCACTTCTTGCTTCTTGATTTCAGCAGTGCCATATACAGGCCGATTACGCTAGTGGCAGTACCTAGCTGGAGTGTTACATCCTCTTGGCTGCATTTGGACCTTGCATCATGAGTCTATTGCTCATTTGATTTCAGCAGTGCCACATCCAGGCCGACTGTGGCAGTGTTAGTATCTGACTGGAATATTAAGTCCTCTTGGCTACCTTTGAACCTTGGAGCATGAGCCATTTGCTCATTTGGAGTCGACAGTACTACAGTTAAGCCAATAGTGGCATTGGCAGTTGCTGGTCTTACTGCCACCGAGGGCAAAACTAGTTTCTTGAAGTGCACGAAACGCTTCCTCTGACACAACCATCTTAAGCGCTGCCATCTGCCATCACACCCTTGTCAATCTTGTTTGTGGCATGGGTGCTCAGGAACCCATATCCAGGACGGCTACAATTTCTTACTAGTCCATTACTCTGAATCCCTTTACCAGATAGTCCAAAAACCTCCTTGAGGTTCAGCTTAGGCGATTGTCTTGGAAAGAATGGGATGAGTTCAACAATTGTTGAACTAACTCCAATTTGGAAAATGCTTTTCTTGGAGTAGAGTTTCACGATGAAGTCTCCATCAGGTCCTTCTTTCAACTTTTTGCTTTCCTAAAGCAGGTACGATATCATGTATTTAGAGTATTTACTCACTTTTAATGATGATGGTGAACCCTCGTTACTTCTTGCATCTGGCATCTGCGTGAGATGTGCAATTGTGGGAAGGGTCTCTCCCGCAACCGATTTGGCGTATTCGTTGGTTTGCTGTTTACCAGTAGGAGTTATTTCTCCCATGCAACAAGTGATTTCGTATATTTCATTGCTCAACAGTCGCTCAATGCGCTGACTGCGATAAAGTATGGTAGAATCGCTGGCTGACACACATGCACTAAATTGAAATGTTAGACTTCACTACAGGCCAGCTCCGTTTCGTAACACTTCTGGCCAACCAGACGAGGCTTGGGATATCAAATCATTAGGATAAAAGCTTTAATCTTCTTCGCGTACAACACCCATTATTTCTCGCTTGGTATTGCTAAGGAAATGTGACATATTTCAATATCTCTCCCAATTCGCATTATTGTGACATATTTCTTTCTCCCCTTTTTTTTGTGCCAAATATCATTTAACAAAGCAAAACTACTTCTTTCCTCCTATCATCCTTCATTTAGCTCTGCAACCAAGCTTCCAGCCAACTGCATCTCCCCCCATCACCCCTCCATTATTCAGCACCCTTGTTATCCCCACTACCAGCCACAGCGTCCTCCACCTGCGTAACCTGACTCCACGCTCCATCCAACCCCTCCTTCCAAAGAGTCACAGTCGAGTCACCACTGCTCACGGCAAGAATATTCCCCGTAATACTCCAACTAACACGCCACACGGGATCATCAAATTTGTGCAAAACAGTAGGACTCCATTTTCCAGCATCCCCATCCTCCTCACCAACCTGCTGTTTCCAAATAATCACCGTCCGATCCTCCGAACACGATGCCACAATACTCCTACCAGGAATAACATTAGGAGCCCACGCCACATCCCTCACCCAATCCGTATGGCTCACATCCGTCACCGTGCTCTCGAACGCCTCCTGTTCCCAAATCCCCGTGGAGGCATTCTTACTCCAAATTCGAATCCCGTTATCGCTTCCTCCCGTGACCAATCGGGGTGGCATTGGCTCCACCACCGCAGTATCCGCTGCATCATCAGTATCACCACCACTCTCCGCCACACCATACGGAGCCCACGAAACAGCATTCACACCCAGCGGAGTATCCTTCAAATACTCCACACTCCAAGAATCATCCACCTCATGACTCAAAACACTCACCCTCCCATCCGAACTCCCCGCCGCCGCACAAAGTCCATACTCATGCGGACCAAACGCGACACTATTGACGGAACTATCATGCAGCCCCACGAAGGACTTGACGAGTACCCATTCCCCCGGACGGGATTCGCGATGGATGAGTACGGAGGAGTCGAAGGAGGCGGAGGCGAGGATGGAGCCGTATTTTGGGTGGGACCAGGATAGTTGGTAGATTGGTCCGGAGTGGCCGGTGAGGGTTGCGTTTGTGGTGTAGGTGTTGTTGGTGACGTCGTAGACTTTGATGGTTCGGTCTGTGGGTAGGTGTGTTTGGTTGGTTGTGTTTTTATTGTTTTGGATTGGTAGATTGATGGGACAGTAACAGTGATGTACAGAAAATAGTGAGACGAGGACAATTATGAATAATGAGCATCAAATAACCCCACCCCCCCCCAAACAATCGAGACAGTTGTTACTGTTTTGAAATCAGCACATGGAGCTGCGCATCCATCCCAAAAAATTCTAATTTCATTAAAAATGCCAGCCGTTCCATTGTACAAGTGTTTGGCGCCTTTCCACAATGCATTTGTCCTCTGCCCTCCCAGGAGGCCACGACATTCAAATTATCCAGCAAAAATAAATAAACAAAACAATGGACGATAATCCCGCAGTAAATCCCCTTAATTTCGAATGACGACTAACATTTTTTCAAATGGAAAGCGCGTCAACAACTCACCAGAAGAACTAGTCGCCAACTTGGTCCCATAATAATCCATCTGCGCATCGTGAACCATATCATCGTGCTGAGTATCAACATAAATGGGCTCCTGTGTCTTGTTTGACTGATCTGGTTCCACGACATTGGTGGTGGTTACGGCAGCAGCAGCAGCGGCGGTGTTGGCGGCGACGGGGGTCGGCGCTACGGCAACGGGTTGTTGTTGCTGCTGCTGCTGTGGCGGGTATTGATATTGCTGCTGTTGTTGCTGCGGGGGATAGGCCTGCTGCTGCTGCTGCTGTTGTTGTTGTTGGTACCCATATTGCTGCTGTTGGGGAGGAGGAGCTCCTTGTTGTTGTTGTCCGTAGGCACCGTACATTTTGAATTGATTAGGAGGCGAGCGGCGGTTGCGAGTGAGAGCGAGCGTCAAACGTTGTTGGTATTGTTGCTGTTGGTTGTTGGTGTTTGGTGTTGTCGTGGATCGCGTGGATTGCGTGTTGCGTGGCGTAAGGCCGAAGCTTATGACCTCCGTAGCGTAGAACAAAAGTTATGGCAGAGCGCTCT
>JAZGVS010000257.1:0-17428 GCA_037356235.1 Bacterosira constricta
CATACCCTCGTCATACCCTCGTCATACCCTCGTCATACCCTCGTCATACCCTCGTTATACCCTCGCCATACCCTCGTCATACCCTTCTCATACCCTCGTCATACCCTCGTCATAACCCTCTCATACCCTCATTAACAATCTAGTGTCCCCCCCAACTTCCTTACCCTCCCCCAGTGTCGGTACTTAGGGAATATAGCCTAGGGGTAACATTAAACTTAACTTTTGAAAGAGTATACTCAAAACAATGACACCCCAGGGGGAATTTATTCGCTGAAATGTGATCTTCCAGTTGTTCTTTGTTCCACTCTTCACTCACCTTCGTCATTTTCTATTTCTATATCTTTTGTTCGTCGATGCGTCGATGGCGGCCATAACATAACGGCAACACCTATCCTCCTTCTCCTAGCGCTGCCAAAACTCAATCATCATCGTTGCGATCATAGCATAAGAAACGAAATAGCCTCATACTAGCTACGCATAATCGCAGTGGTCATCTGATAATCATCATGGGACGAAATCATCGATCTTCCAGCTTGGGCAGCCATGCACCATCAATAGCATCATCATCATTATCATCATCAACATTATCACAGCCAAAGAAGCTGGATCTAGCGGCAGCCAACACGTTAATGAATCATTTTGTACATTCCATTGGGCCTGATGGACGGACCGTGTTCCATCGTGCCATCGCTGATGCTTCTTCTACTTCTTGTGGAGTGAATAAAGTGAATGATGGACTGTTTTCAATGGACAAGCTTTGTGCTAGGATGAAAGAATTGGATTCCCTTCTTGTCACTAACAGTAACAGCAATGGCAACAGCAACAGCAATAGCAACAACAACAATAGCAATAGCAATGCTACATTATCATCTCACCTTCATCGTCTAATGCTACCACGAGATACTGAGAGTGGATATACCTCACTTCATATTGCCATACTAAATCGAGATTTGACAAGCTTGTTACTATTATTGGGACATGCCACAAATGGAAGTACGGGACAGCAACTAATGATGCATCCACTCCATTTATTAGATGGAAACATTCGAAATCATCAGTCAGAAGACGATAATCGCTATTCCACCATCATGAATGAACTAGCCGCATTGGTTGACTTTGAGAATGGAACACCGCTCCAACTTCTTGGTAGAACTTCATCGAGTGGTTTGGAATGCTGTCGGAGGACTTTGAGTTGGAGGAGCTTGCATCGATTGTGGAAACGACAATTGTGGAATCGTCGGGAGATTAGGCAGGGGGGGTTAGCTAACCATGATGATGCAAGTCAAAGACGACGTTTCATTTCTTTTGGAGATGCTGTTGATGTTGAGAGTGAGGACACAGATGATGATACTGATACTGATGCTGATGATCAACTGAGTGAGAGAATAGGGAGGACAAGAAGAAGTGGCAGTCTCAATAATGTCAATTTGGACAGTATTACTGGCCATCATGATGAGAGTGATTTGAAATTGAATTTGTTGCCGAGAATGAAAATCATGATAATCATGATAATCATGATAATCATGACAATGCTGCTGCCATTGATGAGGGAAATAATGACTTGGTGCCATTGGAAAATGTCAATTTCAACCAATTGAATGACCACAATCCCCAAAACAATGACAGATTACCCAACCAACAACGACCAAACCAACAACAACCACATCACAGCCATCAACGACAGCAATCATATAGACATTCCAACACTCATCGTGGATCCACAGCAGCATCAGCAGCAGCAGCCACCACAACAGTAGAAGACGATTACGGATGTGAAGTCTTGACGTTTGGTCGTGCTGATTATTGTGCGTTGGGAGTACCTCAATTTACAACTTCATCTTCAAGTTCATCATCGACGAATGCTGCTGCTGCTGCTGATAGTTATAAACCAAGGAGGGTGGAAACATTTGCTTTGGGAGAGTTGAGGAGGAAATGGTCATCGAAGGAGGAGGGGTGTTTGAATTCTACTACTTTTGATGAGTTGTCTGGGAACAGTAACGAAGCGGTATGTTGCTTGTGAAATATGTTGCACCTAGTTTTTGTTATGAAATGGTTTTGCTTCTTTTATGTATTATGTGTGTCTGAAGAGAGGATTGTGGTTGATGCAATATGGGTTTATATGCAAATCTATCATTACTCATTTACCTCACTCTAAAATGTCAATTGCCATCTCAATATCCCGCTACACAAATCCCATCCAACAAACCAAAGATCGTGACACAATGAACTCAATAGACTCCCCAGCCGTCTCCACAGCCGCCTCCACCCATCACACACTTGTCTCGACTCAATCTGGACAATTATACTCCTTTGGCTATGGCAAATCAGGACGACTCGGTACTGGCGATGAACATCATCGTCCACTACCCACGCGGGTATTGGGACCATTGTCAAAGAGGATCGTAGTGGGTATAGCCGCTGCAGTAAATCATTCACTTTGTTGCACCAATGACGGAAGGGTGTTTGCTTGGGGGTCAAATGGGTTCGGCCAGTTGGGTTATTCAAGCTCTGGTAGCAGGAGTGGTGACTCGAGTGATCTCAGCAATAATAACAACAGCAACAACAGTCGGCTATCACCGAGAAGAGTCGAGGGAGAGCTGAAACAATTATTCGTCGTATCGGTGGCGGCAGGAGATCGGCATTCCGTGGCATTGACCAAGCCAGGTGAAGTCTACTGCTGGGGTGATAATCGGAGTGGGCAGTTGGGCATGTTTAATTCCACGTTGTTGAGTTCAACGAATGCTGCTTCCTCGGCATCGTCACAGTCACAGGTGAGTAGAAAATATTGTTTGGACATGAAATGAATGATTATTGCACATGTCACTCACACCCTCACTAACTATTCTACACAACAATGAAGGCAAACAATCGATGTTGCCATCGTCCACAACGCGTCGAAGGACTCTGGCTATCCCAACCCCGCCGACGAGCCATTGCCATTGCCGCTGCTGAATTCTCCACTTTGGTACTCACCATGCCGCCCACTGTCTTGACGGCGGGAGAATCAACAATAGCTTCTGCATTGCCGGTGAATACAGTGTATGGATGGGGTCATGGCAATCACTCTGTCATGCGTGTCATTTTCCCCTCTGCGGAGAACTCTTCTGGATTATTGGCAACAGCACGAAACAACAATAATGGCAAGAATGTCTACGCGAGGACAAGCTGCATAAATCCCTCGGCGATAGCTGCCGCGCGCTATCACAATGTTGCAATCACGGCCGATGGTAGAGTCTACACTTGGGGGTTGCATTCAGAGTCATTGGGTATTGAAAAGAGTCCCTCTTCTAAAAAGAAAACAAACAAAGACACGGAGTGGGCCACAGCATCGGAAGGCAAACAGAGGCCAAGAAGCAATAGCCAAAGCTTCAGCTCCTCCACCAGCTCCAGCTCCGGTTCAATCTCTTCCCCGCAGCTCGTTGCAGGCATGCTCCCCGAAAACGGCGGAGGCAAGGCCGTATCAGTCTCGGCATCCGAAAGTCACACTGCCGTTGTCACGTCCGACGGGCATTTATTTACCTGGGGCACTTCCATGGGGAACGATGTACTCGGTCACAAGGGAGTGCGGTGGCAACCAAGTCCACGAAAGGTCAAGAGGGTGCATAGGGCTGTGGGCGTGGCGGCTGCGAAGGAGCATACGGTACTTTTGATGGCGACGAGCTTTCCGCCGCTTCAAAGCTCGCGCCAATTAGACTGCCAATCACCACTGTCGCTGCAAGATTGTGCTGCCATTGAGATATCACGGAATGTGGACATGTTCAATGTGATTCCCATATCACTCGTCGCACACCGCTTGCACTGTTTACCACTAATCAACTTTTGCAATGAGTTTGTAAGAAAGAATTTGGATGGTGTCTTGGCCGTTGGAAGTAAAAATGATTTCATGACATTTCTCTCCAACACCAGGGCTGTGGTGGATGGAACAAGAGACAATAATGATTTGGATGGGGCCTTTCATCCATTTTTGAATCATTTATTGAATCGGCAAAGCTGGGTGGAAGATAGCCGGCTGCTTCTCAATAGATATTCTGGGTCCATCTTGACGCGATCAAAGAAAGCCAAGAGTAGATCAAAGAGAGAGGAAAGACGACCTGCATGCGCAAGAAAAGAGAAGGAGGCCGACAAGACCACAAGAGGCAACCAACACCCAAAATGTTCCGTGACAACAGACACTGTTGAGGAGAAGGAAATAATACCCAGTTGTGAGAAATCTGGCAGACTTGCAGTGGGAAATGAGGAGCAACCACAGGTATCAAGAAAGTTATTCCAAGACAAGACGAGCAGGGGTAAGGCTTCAGATGGTGCTACTTCAAGGTACCACTGTGATGTGTGCAACGCATCTTGTCCCGACAGCGATAGTTACACTCTTCACATGAATGGCAGGAAGCACCGAAATCGTTTGACGCATGCCAGGGTGGAGGAAGAGAAGGAGGTCGCTGAGAGCATGATGGCAATGAAGCGCATGCAACTGATGGAGAAACATATTGACAGTGGTGGCGGTGGCCATATGAAAAAGGGCAAGCAGTCTTTATCAGAGACCAAGAAGCTGAAAAGTGTCTGGGCTGCCAGTAAGCCTGGTAATAAGCCCAATGCTGTGGCCACTCCTTCCAAAGGGGCTAGAAAGCAATCCTCGGAGAGAAAAGCGAGATCCAAGTCTTTCCAAGACATCTTAAACGAGGAGAAGAAGAGACCACCGCAGAGTATCTCTGTCAAACAAGGCAAGTTTTCTACCCCAACTGCGACCAAGCAGCCTCCAGCGTTAAGGAGCACAATTACAGCAGTAGCTACACACCCTAATCATACATCCCTACCGTCCTCCTCCCCAATCATCACGAGCCCTGGACCTTCACTTCAATTGGGTGCTTTCTTGAAGAAGGACGGAGGAAAAAAACAGATTAATACGATGAGTAGCATAGGCGCTAGCTGGGGTACAAAGCCAGTGGCGAAGAAGAATGATAGCAGCAGTGGTGTAAGTTGGGGGGACAAGCCAGTGAGAGAGGCCGCTGTGCCAATGCAGCAACATGTGCTGTCAAAAATGAAAAGCTTCTCTGAAATTCAGCAAGAGGAGGAATCTTTTCGAACTAGCGAAGATCAGATGTGCTGCATTGATGGCAATGAGTGGTTCGTCCAACAGCGTGAGAGAGCAGCGTCTATTGGAGAGATTCAGGAACGGGAAAAGAAAGACAGAGAGATGCATGATATGATTGAGGAGCAAAAACAAATTGAGAAGGAAATTATGGAGAGGCTGAAACAAGAGAAGAATGACGCAAAGAAGCAAAGAAAGAAGCAGGGACGACAGAAGAAGCCCAAAAAGTCAGGTGCCAATACCCCAACAAGTCCAAAGAGTGATCTTGTTTATCACCTCTCTTTTGTATTGTCAGAAAAGCTTATCTACACTATCACATCGTGCTCGTTAACAAAGCCAATGATATTGATCATCTCAGTCTACAAATTATGAAACTGGGTAATAGAAGACGATTATTTCGAAGGACAGCGTGAATTAATATAAGGTATTCCAAGCTTAAGAAGGTATCACCATCACACTAAAAACTCAATGTCCATGCATCACCGAAGGCGGCTAAACTCAGACTTAGCAGAGGCGCTGTTACTGCTGCAGATGGTTCAGTGGGAGGTGGTGGCGTATTTTCTCCACCACCACCTCCAAATCTTTGCAATGATATGGTTAATGTTGAAATAACAGGAGATGTAATGGTCCTGTAAGTTTCTTTCGAGGGATTTGTCAGCTCACAACTCCATGCATCGTTCTATTGAATTCTTGGTAGTTAGAGTTATCTGATACAATAGATCCCTGGTCCCCAAAGTCAAACGTGTAAGTGTCCCAAAACTGATTATCATTGCTGCACGAACCCCAGCTCCTTCGTGGCGCGTGTCACGTAAGTAAAATAGCCTCCGGTTCCAGTGACGGCATCATCCGGCAGCTGGATGCGAAGTGCGAAGACCGCACCAGGTAAAATTGTCTGGATTTGAATCGGAATTCCATTCGATGCACTGGTCAATCTTTGGTTTGCCAGTGATCCGATTAACCTCAAGAGGTAACGTGGCATAAATGTACTGTCAAGACCGTCTGCTCTAGTACGAATGTCTTGGTTATATTTGTTGAGATTGAAACGTGTGTCTGGCCGTCAGGCCTTGCAGTTGGCGTGGCACCTTTAAGAGAAGGGATGGCATCATCTGTACTAGCAGCCACACAATTGTAACTAGTCGGAGAAACGGGTGATGCTGATGCTTTGGTTATTTTCATTGTTGTGTTTCATTGCTTTGTTATTTTTATGGGATACTATGGTACATCCGTATTGTATGAGGTATTGTAAATAACGTAGAAGACAATGCCACAAATGTGTTTACATCTTGCTCGGGTTCAGGTTTATCCATGCTTGGTAGATATACTTCTAACTTGGCGTAGCTTGGTGTCATTTTTGTCATTCGTCTTGATTGATTTTGCCGCTCAAGCCTCAGCTTAGCAATTCGGCTGAGCGTATCACAGCAATTGTCAATGCTGAGAGGCCAACCACTCCAGCCACTCTCCGTGGTTTGGCCTGCGAGGAGACTGTGAACAATACCTCCTAAATGGAACGCGAGATTCAATCGCTCAAGTCGTAGATGGAGAATCTCATGCCGGGCAAGAGCAGCATCCGAAAAAGCGCAATCATACCAGCAGTAATGCCTCTGCAAAAAATGGGAAGGGTGTCGACAATGGCAAAGTTGCCGCCAAGAACGAGCAGGAGAAGGAAGCAGCGCTACAACCGCCGCCTCCAGAAACAAAAGGCCCAACCCATCAAAAGGCAAATCCAATGGGAAAAAGCCCGCCTCCAACAAGAAAAAGCGAAGCTAATCTCCAACATCGAGAAAGAGGTATCTTCAGCAAATGGCTTTCTGCCTGACCTCCTCTGCTTGATCCATCAAAATGCAAGTAAAGTGCTGGGTAGCACGACCCCGGAGTGCTATTTCAACCATCCCACCAAGTCTTCCTGCCATGACCTCACTGTTGATAGGTCATTGGCACCAGCAGCCAAACAAGTCCTATGCTTGGGAGGCAAGTTCATTATCAAGCCTCAATATACTACTGCCAAGTGTCAAGTCAGAGGTTTGATTTTGAGCGTTTCCAACGAGATGCAGCTATCAAGGTTCATTTTTCTGGAGAAGATGATATGGAGATGTTGGGCACCAAACTGTACCTCAAGTCAACATGGGAACCTCCATTGCCTCCAACAGAGATTAATACTTGTCTCTGCAACTTTGATAAGGCTCTCCAAAATTTGTTCATCAAAAAGAGTACCAAGTCAAATATTACCAAGTTCCAAAGTGGTTTGATTGATTCCTATACTTTTATCTGTCTGTCCGTCACCATCTGCTAAAAGCCACGCGACTTGGTCAGTCGTGGCATATGGCCGCACTCGCAATCAGATCCTTGTTGGCTAGTGTTCGTGTTTATTATTTCTTGGCCATATCATCCATTCGGTGTTGAATCGTCGGCAATTGGTCTCCTGCTGTTTGTGGGATCGATCTTGCAGCATTACCTTCGGATGAGGGCGAGTTTTGGTCGTAGGTGACATCTGATTTAGGCATCGGCCGGCATGGTATTGAGGCATTTAGGCATCCCGGCGGCGTTTTTGGCTGCAGCGAATCTGGCCGCATCGTCCATTTGGTGTTGAATCCATTGTCAGTTGGTCTGCTGCTGTTGGTGGGATCAATCTTGTGCGATATCTTCGGATGAGGGTGAGTTTTGGTTGTAGGTGACTGATTTACCGGAGTGGTATTGAGGCATTGAGGCATCCCGGCGGCATTTTTGGCTGCAGCGAATCTGGCCGCATTGTCCATTTGGTGTTGAATCCGTCACCAGTTGCTCTACCAATGTTGGTGGGATCGATCTTGTATGATATCTGATTGATGCATCTGCAGCTAGCCAGTTGGTCTACAGATGTTGGCGATCTTGCTGCATTAGCTTTGGACGAGGGTGAGTTTTGGTCATAGACGAGATCTGATTGATGCATCTGCTCGGATTGTGGATCACCTCTGCGGTTGTTGAACCATTGCCAGTTAGTCTGCTGATATTTGTTAGATTGATCTTGTGACATTAGGTTCTGGTCGTGGCTAGATCTGATTCACATTGCTCGTGGCCTCTGGCACTGTTTCCCCTCATTTGGACTGGCGGTGGCATTCTTCAGAGGGACAGAGGCGTTTGTGGAGGAATTGTTGGGGGAGGAATTCTTCCCCCTCACCATTGTGGACACAAAGGGAAATCAATCATTAATAATCATTGATGGTAAGGGATTGGATTGAATAACGTCAGTCTATTTTTTCCTCCATTATTTTTAATCTACCCCTCTTACATTTTTTCCATCTCGATTCTGATGAATTTAATATCACCCACCCCCCCCCGTTAATTATGTGGGACTGCTATCTGCCCAATTACACACCCCACACAAATTCTAACTACCAAAGGTGGCTCCTTATTGACAATGTACTGTTCTTTTGGGCTAGACCTCTTTGTAGTTGTGGACTGCTTTACTAGGGGTGTGCGAACAATTGTCAGACATACTGTTTTCTTCTAAAGTACTCCTCTTTTTAACAAACAATTGCTCCATCTGGATAATGTCATGTTCTTGAGGAGTAGTCCTCTTTGTAGTGGCGGACTGCTTCCGGAGTGTTATTTTTGGTGGCTTTGGTGAAAGATTGTGAGGCTCATTGTTTTTCTTCCTCGCCTCACCTACCCTCCTCCTTCCACAACCAAGAAAAGAGTATTTCTCTTAGTTAATTTGGGACTCTCATACCCATTATTGCAGAGCTAACTCCTATCTCAATATAATCACAAACAAGTCCAGACTCTTGTCGTTACTAGCTCACTGCAACTCATGTGTTCCGTGCCGATAATAGTTCAATTGAATTAGTATTTTAACTTTTTTCGTTGCTATCTACCTACTCATTGTTTTATGAGAATGCTTTTGAATGTAATTGGTTGGAGGGGATGTGCATCCAAGGGGTTCAACTTCAACACGGACCTTGAAATTCACCGGCTGGATGACACCCTCACTGACCTTTTTCTGCCAGCGCAGAATCCCAAGTTGATCTACCTCCAACGATTCGAACTACTTTTACCAGCGGTGGCAGACCCATCCTGTTCCGACAAGTGCCCTTGAGCCACTTCCTCACTATGCTCTTGACTCACAACGCCTGCAGCCGCATCAAAAAACGCACTGCGCAAGGCCTCATCGAGTCGCTGTATCATGACGTCTGCACCACATTCCCAGAACATCTAGCCCACCTTCCTGGTATCCTTGTCCCCCAAACCTCATATCCGCTCATTGGCATGAACAGAAGTGACCCACCGCCTCTGCCACAAAAAAAATTCTCTCTGCCTACGCCGCAAGCTGGTCTCCCCATCTTCGGCCCCGACGATCCACTCGACTGCTGGTGCGGACAGACGCATGATGTTTACGGGGACCATGCATTTTCTTATGTTGCCAACAATAAAGCGGCTTCTCATGACATCATTAAGTTTGGGACAGCTGACGGCATCCAAAAGCCACTTGCTACTGCCGGAATCATCCAACCCACCACCAAAGTCGAGACGGAGAAGCCCCGCCAAATCATGAGTAACCACAATCTTGGAGTTTTCCTTTGACCCTGACCACGACCCACTCGTAACCTTCCAACCATGTCCCTGCACCACGATTGGTGCAGATGTAACCATTGCCAGGCCCGTCCCACCATGTCACCTAGAACAAAATTTAGATGCTATTGAAAAAGTTGCGGCCATTGCCGAAAAACATCTCCAGACGTTCGAACGAGCGAAGCTGATGCGAGCCGGGACACCGGATGCAATTGATGAATCAATCATGATACATGGGAACGTGCTTCTTGGCGAGATGATAGACAAGAAATATGAAAGGATTAGGTTACCACTTGCACCGTGCGAAGGGCCGCATGGGCGCTCATCCCAAACACCCCCCAGCTAGACCCCAGCTCCCAGCAGTCCACGGCAAGATCAAACATCATCCGTGATTCAGAATGACAGAGATTTGAGCGGGAGTGATGGCTAGTGACTGATGGTTGATGATCTGGGACTGAATATGGCTCTTCCATCCATCCTGAGCGAGTGACAGACGACCCCAACAGAAATCCACCGATCAGTGAATGATATCTCCAGATATCTCTGTACATAGTGACCCCGAACTCGGGACTCTTGCGACGCGCGCTGCGCGGGTCACTCGCTCTTCTTCGTGGGATTTCAGATTTATGTCCTCTGCAGGAGATGTCCCGCAGTCCCGAGAGATTACATAATAATCTAGATGGGCAGAATCCGGTCGTGGAACACGATTGAATGGGTCCACTTAATTCTAAATTTCTTGGGATGCAACAAAATAATGACCGCAGTAATCCAAGCCAAGATTAGATCCGCCCCTGGACCGGGGGGGCTCAATCAGACTTTTTTTGTCAGTCATTTTTTGAGAAGCCTTGAAAGAGCCCAAAGCGATAGGTAGATAGATGAAAAGATAGATAGGATACAAAAAGACCGTCACGAAAAAGGTTACCAAGAACTGATCAGTTCATAAAATCACATTCTGTCCAAAACCAAAGTCGACTTTCTTTCATCTTGTCTACCGTCTCTGAACCATCTTCAATCATGCTCTTCAATTCAGCCGCGCCTTCCTCGTCTTCGCCAGTTTTCTGCCATTCGCATTTGCCCATTCCCTCCGAAATAATCTTCGTCGTGAACACCGCCTCCTCCCAGGACAAGAACAAGGTCAAGGAAATGGCCAAGGCAGCAGCAACGGCAGAAAGGTTGGTCAGACCCAATCCGATGAATGCGTCGTTCTCATCGCCCAGCTTCTCGCCATCGAGGAGGGAACGATCGAGGACACTGTCATTGGTAAGAGAAGATTCATAATCTCCTTACGCGCAATTATTTTTTGATGCATATCATATCCGCTGACGCATGATATTATGTATCTCTTCACTTCTCTTTTTCATCAACTTGTAGAATGCGAGATGTCCTCCGCAGATATGGACGGATACACCGGCCTCACGCGCAAGATCGCTGGAACTCCTGATCAAATTGCATCCCTCCATGCCAATTGGAAGGCTAACAAATTCGCCTCCGGCGAGACCATTTTGAAGCACGGCGCGGGCGCCTCATACGATGAAGATGTCATCAATCTCCCACACGGCCTTGTCATTGCTGATAGCATCCGACAAGACAATAAACGTCGTCGTTTGGCCGTCGTCGAGGGAGTCAAGCCCATTCTTGTTGTTCGCGTTATTGATGTTAATGGCTTGGTCCATCCAGACAGTGCTGCGGAAATGTCCGATAATGTGTTTGGAACCAGTGGCGATCCAGTGAACCTCAAGTCCCAGTTGGCTCTTTGTTCCCACGGCCAGTTGGATGTTGTGCCAGGGATGATTTCACCATCACACGATGCTGCCCCGGGCACGATCGAGGTTACGCTTGATATCCCACTTGGCGGTAACTCTAATTCTGCGATTCTTAATGCTGCAAAGACCAAGGCCCAAGATTTGTTGGGTTTTAATCTACCCGGGCCGTATCAGCAGGTCATGTTCATGCTTCAGGGTTGTTACCAGGATTGTGGATGGGCGGCATATGCCTATATCAATCGTTGGGATTCGGTCTATCAGGGCAATTATTACTATATGACTGGAGTGCAAATCCACGAACTAGGTGAGGTGTTTTATTTAATCGTGCATATTATTCATCGGCCATGTCAATCATATCAACATACATGGCAATCTTGTTAAATGATTTCNTCTTCATCTTCTTTTAACAGGACACAATTTCAACCTTGCCCATAGTGGTGGCTTGGATGGAAAGACATACACAGATCACACTGGTATGATGGGAAATCCTTTGTATTCTGATGACAAAGGAAAGATGTGAGTTTTCTACTATCAGCGCCCAAAGAGGATGCTGCTTGTACCTCCAGCGAAGTCGTGTGAATCCTCATATTATGTTTGTTATTCCCCTTCTATCATGATGTGACCTTCAGGTGCTACAATGCTGCCAAGAATTGGCAACTTACCTGGTATAAAGGTAGTGCCAAGAAAATTCTCGCAACAAATTTTGCAAGCTCCTTTGCTCCTACAGAACTCACTATGGTGGGCGTTGCTGAGTATAACATTCGTGGTGATGACCAGCCTGTTACTGTCAAGCTTGAGACAGGAACAAACACTGATTATTTCATTGGATATAATCGTGCCACGGGGGCAAATTCACAAAATGACGAGGCTGACAATGAAGTGACTGTCACTACTGGCAATGGTGCAGGCTATTCACAGAGCTACTTGAAGNGCAAGTGGGCGAATCCTACAGTATTAGCAACTTCGCTGGTACCGGCGAGGTTCTCACTATTACAGCTACTGCCATTGATTTTACTTCGACGCCTGGAGTAGCTACCATTTGTGTTGCCTACGGTTCTGGCACCTGCACTCCATCCACTCCTGCTCCTACGCTACCGCCCACAACGGCTGCACCTACGTCCCCACCTACCACTGGTCAGGTAAGTCAACTTATTTGTTGCCACTGGGAAATTTTTGTTTTTCCTTTCCGCTCACTAATAGTATTCCCTTTTTCTTCGTACAATAAAACAGCCAACCCTCCTCCTACCACTGGAGCACCCACAACGGCTGCACCAACGAAGGCGCCCACACCTACTCCAACCCCTCCGCCAGTCGTGCCTACCCCACCTCCGACTTCTGCCCCCACTTGTGGGGTAAAGTTTGCTCCCGCCCCTGGCAATTGCCCTTCTAGTGGAAATAACAGTGGTTGCTGCGGCGGAAAGTGCTGGGATAAGGGTGGTAACAAGAATATGTGCAAATAAAGTACTGTTGTGGACTCTTATTCAAGTTGCCGAGTCGAACAAGAAAGAAAAGGCTGATGGACATCATTGATGGCGCAGATAATATTTATTTTAGTATCTGATCATTTTTCACCAATTCTGTTTTTTCGTTAACGAGTATTGTATGTGGAGACTATTTCTATCGAAAGTTTCAAACACATGCGACGATTTATCAGACCAAATATGCATGACGCATGTAGGTAAAACCTGGACAGAAACAATTGTTGGAATAATGTCAGCACACAGCACGGAAATGTTATAAAAGGACACATCGTAGTTCTGTATTTGAGAGACATCGAGCAAGAAAAAGCCCCCTCTTGTATCATATCCACACTCCCACTGGACCCTTTTGAACTCTCATCATATGCAGTCATAAAATGTGCTCTTTACATCTATTCTGGGGAAATCAATCTTTAGACTGCTTCAGAATCTATAAAAGCGCCGCCTGGCGATGCTAGTTATTTCGTTGAAATATGTTACTATTGTTAAGCGGGTCGTCTTTGTAGTCATGCATACCTAAAAGTGGCGAGAATGGTACAGTGTGATGATACTAATATTACTTCTTACAATAAATATCTTAGACGACCTCCATTTTACCACCAACCCCAATGCAACCAGTGATAGGGAAAATTTGCTTGTACCAATCGAGAAGGAACTAGCAACCTCCTTTATATATAGATAAAAATGATGCCAATAATTGTAATATACTGATATATTCTCAGATGATATGTTATCTTCGTTCTTTCTAAACAATATTTTTTGTATTCACTGTAAACTATCAGTCCATCAAAGAAGCCAACTTTAAACCCCATCAATCCAACAAATGGTCCAAGTGCCGGCGAAGAAGCCCTATCAATCCGGCAAATGACTTCACTGTAATTCCTTCAATGCGTCTTATGTGTCGAAGTGACATAAATCACAACCAAGCGGCATACCATCATCCCAGCCAATAAGCATGCCCTCCATGAAACCTACTCTTTCTAGTATGCCAAGTCACAGCCATCGCCAGGGTTTATCTTCGTGCTCTGGGAAGGTACCGAGCCCAAGTCTCAGTGAGTCGCCAATAAATAGTTTAGTAGCCAGTCTTCTGCTATAAATTAAATACTATCCTAACCCATGGAACTTTGTGTCGTAGCAAATAACTTAGATTGATCTCACGGCAGGCAACCGGTCTCTCCATAAGCAATGAGTCGTCTGCTTCCGCCCACATCACCGGTAGTAAGTGAAAATCTGTTATTTTTGTATTTCGATCATTTTAAAACTTCCGAATCATTTGCTATCAAACGTAATGAAAACCATCATCGTTATCATTTTCACGCTTCTTGGTGTATTTTCTGGAGATTCGTTCATTATATTGTAATTGTGCTTGCACTTATTGTGAGCAGTGAGGAGAGGATGAGTAGCGGCGCAGTAATTAGTCATGACAAATACCAACGATATCCAGCACTGGAGAAGGCCTCGATGGGCTCCTTCTAATGAACAAAGATGTTGTTTCTGATGGCGGAAGAAGCAAAGTTAAGATATTGGATGGAGATGGTCTAAGAGCTATATCAGAGATTACAAGAGCCCCCCAACTCCATTCAAACGAGAATGAACAAATGCCACGATTGTACACAAGAGAACTTGAAGTCCAGAAGTGGGCTGAAGATAGTTGTACGTATTCGTGAAATGGAGGATGATATTAGCGTTTGAAAGCAATGGTTGACAATGTAGTTTCTCTCAGAATATCCACTGGCGTTTCGTCCGTGTCCCGTAGCATTTCAGCAAAGACATGGTGTTTCAAGGCATTCGTCTTAGTTAAAGAGCATCAATGTTAGATATTAGTACCGCACTAAAAGGAGGCAACAACTTTTATTGGCTGTTAGTTTCACGCAACAAAAAGGAAGTGGACAGGAGATGCAGCAATGATAATGACGTGAGATTTGAGTTGGTTTTTTCATATTATGCTCACAGAGAAAGGATGTCTACGTCAGCAAAAAATGTTGTTTTTGAAACTTTTCTCTCGCAACAGGTAACAAGTCCTCTGTTTTGAAACGAATTTGATCAAGAAGTTTGATACAGAATTGATTTAGTATGTATGAAGTCGCTGTGAACAATTTGGTTTGCTGACTTGATACTTACGTATTATATTGTTATCTCAACGGTGATCACATTGAGAGAAATTCAAAGTTTAATTACTCTTGGGGTAGCATCCCTTGATCTTTCTCTTCTTCTTCCACCGACAAAACTCCGGAGCTTGGATGCAGCGCTTCCTTCCAAGTCCAGAACAGGTATTCGGTTTAAGAGGCTCGGGAGAGGGGATGGGGTTGTGTTCCAAGATGGGGGTTCCGTCGCCAGTGGCAGCGCTTGCACTTGCATCAGCCATGGCAAAGATGAGGTCATCAATATCGTCCCATACCCCCCTGTGCCACAGGAACTCACTGATCCTACACAACGAAAGTTGACACAAACAGCCTGATCAGAGGCGCCACTGGGAAGGCGGTATTGTGCCACCATAGTGCGGAATCCAGATCCACTGGCTTTAACTGATCCAATGTATGACCAATCGGCATTGGAGGCGCAGGCCGCATTTCAGGTAGAATGATTGCTGGACCAGTCGCTACTGCGTCCGTCATCTCCATCGCTCGCCGCTCATCGGTCGTGAGCCCAGCCATTCGATTGATAATTCCACCGGTGTCCAAAGCTCCGTTGTGTTCCCCCCTTCTTATTTCAGCACCGGAAATAATGCGGCCTGTGACTCGACACATCCTTGCCAGGGAGGCATCATTTGCTGCTTCAGGAGTGAAGCTCTTCTTTATTAGAGCTTTGATGCATTTTCTGACGAATCCTCGCTTCTTCAGCTTGAGCTTAATAAATCCAGATGGAGCGGCTATCACCTGCTCCGCAATGGCTTTACATGCAGGCGTGAGAGCCGTGAAGAACCCCACATACTGGCCATTGAAGTCCTTGAAGATAGCCTGAAACACTCGTGTGTCGCCCACATGGAGCTTCATCAGGATAGATCGTATGTCGTATTCCCCTGGCGACACACGCGGCCCATTTTCATCGTCCATCAATTCGATTGGTACTGCCACATCCGCCCGAACAAGACCTTTCAAGATAGCCCGTCCTAAGCTTTTCTGCACTGCTCCATGGTTGCGAATCAGCTCTGCATACGCCTCCTTTGCCTCCTCGCCATCCTCCTTTTTTGGTATTTCCTGAAAAAACGCATGTTGTCCAAATAACCGGCGTTCCATCTTGAGACGTTTGCATTCTCGAGCTACTGCCATGATGCGATCCTCATCCTCACGAGGGTAAAACATTGTGGGTGTTTTACGATGGGACGTGTCCTCTCGTCTCTGCCCAGGCACCTGATCAATGAAAGGTGTTCCCTTCGCCCAGTCATTTATCCATTTCACTTCGGGCCATTCCTTGTCATGAATATCCGCCGCAAATTGCGCTGGCTTGTGCTTCACAAGGCTTTTCTCCAGTTCTACTAGCAGTTCCGTTGCATGCTTTTGGTATTCCGTCATGGGTATGGTCGTAGGCCCGTAGAGAAGCATAAGCTTCCGCGCAGTCTTCCAGTGCTGCACGTGCTTGTAGAACAAGCTCACATCTCCTACTCGACCGACGTCAATTCTTGAATCCACGTTGAAGAAATCCTTTGGATTAGGACGGCTTGTTCCCATCAAGCAGCTAACCACCAGCTTTTTAGTACGCTCAGCAGGTGTTGGCGAACTCCACCCCCACTTGGCTTCAAAGTCCATGTACTTATCCCAATTCTCAAATACCTTTGGGAATTGACGCTTCCCGTAGATTTCAGTCCCTTCCCCATGGATATTCTCAGGCTGCAACAAGCAGCAGGCCCCATCCAAAACACGAAGCTTGTCTAGTAGTTTTGCTAGCACCAGCTCCCATTTGTCTGCCACTTGCTCTGCCCTCAAGCCGCTTTCCATGTGGATGGTGACCTCCAAATAGGCAAATCCGGTCCAACGAGGTGGCGCTTGTGGCTTCTTAGACCCTTCTGGTCCCCCTTCCCTTAATCTTTTGTTTCCCCCTACAACCATTGCCGCTGACGATATAGGAGCAGCTGTTGAATTCGATGGGATAGTTTTTGTTTTGTTTTCCCCCCATGATACCCCGCTTCCTGCCTTTTTATTTCCCACGGCCGGCGATGGAGTGGCTAGAGGATCTTTCTTCCTCTTGAATTTCACGCCCTCTGAACTTGAGGATGACTTCATAATGCCTGGTTTGAACCCGCTGGCATTGGGATTTAGTTTGCTGGTGCCTTCAGTACCGTCCGACTTCTTTGCTTCTTCGGCTGCATCTTGTGCCGCTCTTGCATCGCTGCCCGCTGCAGCAGCCACGCCCTCTGGCAAATTTGGCATTGTCGAGATCTTTTTGAAATTCAGTTTCATTTGACCTGTTGCCTTTTTTGTTCCTCCCCCTTCGTTCTTCTTTGGCGAATGGATGCGCTGGCGAGAAGTGCTTCTTTCTAGGTCGCCTTCGTCCATGTCATCGATTCCTCCCTCTTCCACCTCCTCAGCTTTACGTTTCTGGTAAGCAGCCTCCTCCGC